>JAVJIF010029216.1:0-75882 GCA_038442645.1 Agave tequilana | reverse complement strand
TCAGTATTTATTTACAAAAGAAGGTTCAAAGGATGAACAGTCAATACATATAATATACAATTATACATCTATTTAGCAGTTTCACAAGTGTAGAAGAAATTATATCTGTCATATTTTTATTAATGAATTATATTCGCTTTTCTTTTTTTATGAAGTTTGCTCTTTTTTAATAGTCATATGCCATGGATGCAAGAACTTACATAAGTTCATCCACAGAAGAAGATCAGTTAGGTTTTTTTGAGACATCGTCTTGCTGCTGTGATTTTGCATCTCCCTTTCCTTCCCTCTCTTCCATGACTTGCTTTATCCCTTCCTGGTAACCCAGTATGAGTTTTTTAATGCATCTTTATATGCAGAGGCACGTGTCATGTAAACACGTTGCAGAGCAGGCCTTAGGGTCTCCATTCCACCTCTTGCTGCCACTGCAAGGTCCTCCAAAGTTGAAGGTTCTTTTTCACCATTTGTTGCATTTTCTCCTTGATGTTTCCCTTCATCTTCTATGCCCTTTTTATAGTCATTTGGTCTGAGGTCTGGACCAATATCCCGCACCCAACTAGCTGCATAAAGCCTTGATGCTTCCTTCAACACTAACCACCGTTCATGCCAGGTGAGCTTCCTTCGTGGTTTGATATGTGGGGGGTTAGGCAAAGAGAAGGGAAAGCAATCTCCTTGAGATCATAGCGAACATAATCATACAATTTCCTACAGACCACCTTCAGCTTCATTATGTTCAGTGAATCCTCTCAACTCTAAATGCAAAGTATCCAAGTATCAACATGAACCTACACCAACCCAAATACAAAGGTTCCCCATAAATAAGCATCCTTGTTTTTCTTTTTCTTCCACATATATAACAATGGTACGAAAGTAAAGGAAGGCTACATCAAAGCAAGATGGACTGTAATTCAAAAAAAATGTCGTAACAAGGCCAACAACAGTCCACACAAATTAAACGGAATACAGGAAACTAGAAAGAAACAAAGAAACTGATATGGAAAATAACAAGCTCATAGGTTTTTCACTTACATTATTTGGTCATGTTCATACTGACGTATCTGTTTCTGACTAAACAAAAAATTTGGCATAGGTTCAGAGGTCTTCATGTTACAGTAAAGGGGTTTCCAAAACTTCCTTTTCCCACTAAAATCCCAGCAAGCTACCAGTGGGGTCCAGGTTTCACACTTCATGTCTTTTTGCCCAGATCAACACCCCATGTTTGCAATAGGTAGTAGGGAAAACCATAGTAAGTTCTTCCGGACACAAATAACTGACAGATTACTGAACTCATATTTGATCATCAAATAGAATAACCTAACAAATACTCTTATCTATTCTTTATCAGGAGTTGCTATTCAGTAAATACAAATCACAATGTGGCCTTAATGTTTAATGAAGCCCGAGTTTCATAACACAAAGTTGAAGCCATTAGCCAGAGGCATTCAGTTTTTACACAAACTCCTTAGTCCTCATAGTCCTCTCCGCATCAGAAGACTCCCAAACACCACAGGTGAAGTACCCACAAGGTGATTCTCTCAATATAACCATCCTTTCTACAATATCAAGGTTTACTTCTCCATTTAATTTTCTTTCGCCATGACAAATTCTAAAATCTCGGGAGTCACGGAAAATCTTCTCTATCTTGTTAGACTTGTCAACAACGTAATACAGATATCCTAGTCAATCTTGAAAATCTGAAGAAGTAGTTTGGAGCCAAGTTCATCGTTAGAATCCAACCACCATTTCAAGGCCTGCTTTAGCAAAACTTATATGCTCATATTTCTCCGAGCAAGAGCATGTGCAATCAAAATAAAATTCTCCAAATTTACACGGTACATATAACAAAACAGGATATGTATAAAATGATAGTGCAACTAAATTTTGGAAAAGTGCATAAATGTAAGATCCATATTCTCTGAAGCCAGGCGACAAACACCTTAAGAGCACTCACTCTGCTCTCTAAAGCTACAATCATCCAGTGCTAATCAGCCAATGCAGTATGGCCTCTGGCCTACATTATACCGAGCTTGATTTTGGTCACTTCCACCACTATTTAAGTCCCTCTCTACTCTCCTAATCATTTTACTAACAATCCATATTCTCTCAGGCCATTCAACAGCGTCTTGAGATCTACCGAATTTTAACAATAGCTCGTGATTTCTAACAAAGATTTGAAAATCCATGTTCTCTCAGGCCATTCAACAAACACCCTGAGAACATGTTTCAGATCCGATCAGATCCATTCAGGTCTGTCATCGCATACGGCTTTCCATTATCCCGCAATTCCAGCTTACAATTTTCAGTTTATTTTCCCACTGAACATTACTCCTCTCATCTGACACTAGTTTTCATCAGATCATAAAACAACGAAGACAACTATCCATGTAAAACTTGAAAAAGAGGTCATCCGACAACTTAAAATTTTCAAATGAAACAGCTCCGCGGACCAATTTTTGTATGAAACACAATAAACCAATCTCTGTACACAACACTAACTCACATAAAAATGTCATATTTCATAAAATTGAACAAACAACATATGTAGATCATGTCGAATATTTCTCTATTTCCAATACTACAAAAGAAATGTATTAAATAGGGCAAATTTCTCGCTAAGGGTTTCAAACATGTTTGCAACAAATGATGAAATTATGCTCGGATCAATCCCACAAAAGAAATTACTAAAATTTAACATGAAGAATTAGCAATGCCCTCATATAAATTACTTGGCGAAAATATTAAATCCGTACCTTGAACTCGAGAAGATCTGTAGCTAGGGCTTCAGTGAGAATCAATCCAAGAGAGAAAGAGGAGGCGGTCAAACCGGTGAAGGTTAAAAAAAAAACTGTTATTTATTTAACTGCAAAATAAAGATAAAGATAAGGATGGATTAATATCAACCATTTTCTCAATTTTTTTGGGATTCTGGAAAAAAAAAAAAACTGTTACTTATTCAATTGCAAACTAAAAAAAAAACACACTCTGTTATTTTATTCAATTGCTTTGCACCCTAGAGTTGAATCAAGGATGATATTTTCGACCATTTTCTCATTTTCTCTTCGAAATATTGTGAAGAAAAGCAAAAAGAATAAACGAAATTCAATAAAACACCACGAGAAAACAGCCAGATTACTGTTGAACTCTGAATTTAACTTTTTTTATACGACTAAATCCATTGAAATTCCAATGAATTGTTTTCTTTTGGGGAATCTCCCATAAAATATACTTCCATAGAAATTGCTTAAAAACGAAAGTATCTTTATTTTGACCACACACCGTATCAAACAGAGAAATAAGTAGACTACTACTCGTGCATTATACCAATATCTAATTAGTGTGAGATACATCTATTTCTTTAAAATTACAGTCAGATTTTCATCAAGAAAAAAATACAGTTAGATTCGAATTTGAAGCATTTAGATCCCAGCCGCTAATTTAACCAAGATGGATTAGCAAAAAAAAAAAACTATTCCTTTTTTCAATGTCATTTCTGTTTTTTTATGGTATAACACTGTCGTGATATTATAATAAAAATCTACACGTCTCGGATTTTAGTTTATTTTTTTTAAAAAACTCATGACTAATTGACCGTCTATACACATATTCTATTCACATATTTACTCGTCAAAATTTTAATTAATGATCACTAAAAAGCAAACTCACTGGCCTGACAGCGAGCAACTGACGGTAACAGTATCATGACTCAACACGAGTAGTGTTGACATCTAGATAAGTGGATAAGAAATGTATTGCTAAATAGATAAGTAGATGAGTATAAAAGTAACGGCTAGAGAGCGTCTAATATACTGACTTCGTGGCCCACCCACCAGGCAAAGGATAACCCAAAAGCATTACCCACTCTGTACAAGCAAACGGCCGATGATTGCCCAAAGCAGCCGATCACCCAGTCCGCACCCACAGAAAAAGAGGAACCACGTCACAGATAGTAGTTCGAGTCTTAAATCGAGGTCATAATTTATGTCCCCATCACCCCGACCCCTGTCTTAAAATAATCCAACATGCCACTCCCTTTTCTACCTGGCACAGCGAGCGAACATTAAAATGGGAGAGAAAATAAAAATAAAGAAATTGGGATAGAAAGGGAGAAGACGATCGATCGATCGATCAAAACCATAGGGTTTTGCGGCGAGTCGATTACAGCTTAGGGTTTGGCTGGCTGCCATGTCTGCGGGGATCTGCGGCAAGCGTCTTGGGTTGGAGGAAATCTTCGGATCTCCGTCGGCGCCCGCTCCCTCCGCTAAGAAACTGCGCTTCTGCGGCTCGCCCATTCGATCCGCTGATTTCGGATTCGGATCCGAGGACAAGGTCTCCTTCATCCTCCGAAAATTCCCTTCCATGGATCGAGAGGTAAAAATTTCTTCACATTCATCGCTTTTTTGTTGTTTTTCGGTACAATGTTCATGTAAAAAGGAGGAAAAATTCTGATTTTGACTTCAAATTGGAATATTGCTTCACGAACTCTCTCTATATTGGATTTAATTAGTTTACACTTTTATTCATATTCAGTTTTTGTATGATAGGAGTTGGTTTAGAGTTTTCTGTTGGAATCAAATTTCTATAGTAACCTAACTGGAAAACAAATTCACATAAAGGCTTTGAACGTGTAGAATATAGAGAGAGAGGCTGTTCTGAAATGTCTCTCTTGTATAGGTCTGTGTTGTGATAGTGAGCTTGAGGGCTGCGAGAAGGGGAAGGGAGCATGCGTAGTGACAGTGAAGGAGAGAAATGCTCTTGTTGCTGCCATGAGTGCAATTGGCGTTGTGCCGAACCATGTAATTCTGGCCTATTGTTTTGTTTGCTACCCTCTTTGTTTATTTTTGCAATTTTGTAAACTGTGATCACAGTATTTTTCTAATGTTAGTTATTGAAGTCGAGTATAAGTACTCAGTGCTTGTTTTCATCTAAATTAATTCACCCATGGAACAAAAGTATAAGTAAATAAGTTTTGCTGGAGGATTGAGCGAACTGGCGTCAATACTTAAATTTGTGGTTTTTAGGAGGCTTGCTATGGAAACTAGAATTCTGGGCTTTGAAAACCTAGCAATGTTTGCACCTTGAAAGGTCTCATGGTTGCAATGAAGGTGTCATCAACTAAGATCCACCATGGAATTGGCTACTTTTATCAATTTGTGACCACAACATGCAAAGTCAACAATTCTGACAACTGAAGAAGATATGCTCTTTGAGAGGACCATTAGAATCACTGTGACGAATCTTATCCTTGGAATTATATTTGCAGCGGTGGGATGAATTAAGGGAGCAGGGATTAAGATCTAGAGATGACAGTTAAAAATGAACTGCAGAGGCTGGCTCATGAGAATCACAATGAACAATTAACCAATCTCTGGGATCTTCTTCAAACAATTTAATGCAGCAAGGCATTGGCCAACTGCGTGGCTATTTCACTATTTTACTTGTGGTGATGAGTAGAGGTTCTTAGGCTTCGTCCCTTGTTTAGATAGTAACTTTTAGGTTCCTAGGGTTCGGCACTTTGTTTAGATAGTAACCTTTTGGTTCTTTGGCTTTGTCACTTTGTTTAGATGGTAGCTTTTTGGTTCTTAGGCTTTGTTGCTTCATTTTGGTTCTTAGGCTTCGCCACTTTGTTTAGATAGTAACTTTTTTGGTGAGTGGCTCGGTCACCTGATGCTTCTTTTTCCTCTTCCTATATTCAGAAGACATCCTCTGAATATTTAATTATTATATATTGTCATGTGATACAGTAGGTTTGAAATAAGAATGAGAACTTGATCCCTATAAATGGTTAATGATTTCCTATTAGCCATGTGTGGAAGGAGATTTATAAAAGATGTGGATTGTGGAAACTAGAGATAAATCTGATTGTGGAAAAAGTCTAATAAACCAAGTGCTGACGAAGAACATCATTAACTAGTTAACTGGTGTGAGTGAAGTTTATTACAATATCTAGAGTGGGTGATTTAAAACGGCTGCAGGGAAAAAAAATTCTATATATAGCAACTGATTATTGATTTTTTAAGTTATTAAATTGATGAACCTTAAGAATCTAGTATCTAGGAACATCTTGCATGTGAAAATTTCAATTTGATTATTTCTCCACATAAAAGAGTCTGAAAGTTGTGATTTCCAATAAAATAGTGGATCATGTTACCATTTCAGTTTGATCATGTTACCGATCTATGGGATTTTCATGGTGTTTATGGATATATTTTTTTAGTGACATCACTTGCAGTCTTTGTGGAGCTATGGTATCACACAATCTTCTTCTGATACAGAATGCTGATTTATATGACAATTTCTCTCTAGGTTGTAGAAACAGTTTTGAAATCTCATGACAACAAAATTGATGATGCCATCAAGAGTCTCCATGCTCTTTGCCTCGGTGATGATTCTGCAAGAAATGAAGCAGCAATTCTTAACTCATTGATCCAATCAAATAACATTGTTGCAGAAGGTTAGAATTTTTTTTTTTTTTAATGTTGTACCCACATGTATCTCTCCTTGGTAACTTGGTGTTGCATATTTACTGTCAAATGTATCTTTCAAACTGTCAATCTATACTCATGCCAGGCAGTATGCATGCTCGAACATCTGAGCAGAAGATTCATCAAGACATTCCAAATGATGGTTTGATGCCTGAGTCTGGAAATCCCGAAAATGGCTCTGTTTGGGTGGATGTTTTTGTACAAGAAATGATGAATGCATCAAATTGGGATGATGTCCGATATCGCACAATAAAGACCTTGGAAGCTTTTCAAAAAGTGTTATTGACCAATCCGCTGCATCAAAGGAGGTATGTAAGAACTGATTTCTTTATGGTTTTCCATTACTTGGAGGGGGAGAAACAGGAAGGAAATTAACATGTGTCTGCCTTTCTGGCTTTGACATAGTGCAGCAGGAGATTGCTTCTCTAAAAGAGAAACTACAGTGTGTGTTGCGAGACAATCAGATTTTGAAGAAAGCTGTTTCACTTCAGCATCAAAAGAACTTGGAAAATGAGGAGAAGCTCAAGGAAGTGCAACAACTGAAGCATATAATCGGCCAGTACCAAGAGCAAATTAGGACATTGGAGGTAACATGACGCACCTCCTTTTATTTGATTTTTTTTCATTCTGTAACTAGCTTTCTTTTATTTATTTATTTATTTATTTATTATTTACTCTTATTAGAACTACAAACCTGATGAGATGTTGCCTTTTCTGGTACAGTTGAGTAACTACTCGTTGCAAGTTCATCTGCAGAGAGCACAGGAAGCCAGCTCTATTCCCGGTCGTTTCCACCCAGATGTATTCTGAAGACCTCCCCCAAACTCATGTAATTATTTATCAGCGCATGATTTCTTCACCGTATAAGTGTGATAAAGAGAATTAATGCTTAATGTATGTGTAGTTTGAGCCTTGTTCGCTGATGAGGCCAGCTTAGCCCAGGCCTCATATTATATTATTAAATGGAGAGAATAGTCTCGTTAATTTTTACAATTTCATTCCAAGGCAATATTTCGCCTTGTAAGGGCAGGATCTCATCCATGTTGTATTCGAAATTGTCTGCCCTCTTCTTCTTTTCTTTTCTTTTCTTTTTTAGACTCTTATATATATTATACCATGTAACGGCACAGTTCATGGATGCAATTATATTCTTCCTTTGTTTTTGCAGATACTGTTTCTTTGAAGTTTGGTGTGTCCGCGCATGTCTGTGTGTGTGAGGGTCCTATTATGTATGTGTATATTTGATGGAAATTAGGGCAAGTTTCTAAAGATTGTCAAAATTTGCAGGAGAAAATGTTGATATTGAGAGTCTTGAGAGTATTTTCTTTGCATATTATGGATTAACAAAATTCTCTGTGTGTTCTATTTTCTGAGGGAAAAATTTTATACCTGATAGCAAACAACATGCCACATGGAAGATTATGCAAACATATATTACTGCTTTCCATTATATTTGTACTGCTCTGAGAAGTTCTATATTGTCTGATGAGTCACTTCAGAATTTAGAAATTCGATAGACATTTCTGTTGAGTTGCTGTCTGTACCAACAGGTGTATAGATTTGATTGATAATTTGATATCTTCCATTATAGTCATCTATTTTTAGTTGGGTATTATAGTTTCTAATATTGAGTACCTAAAATCTTCTTTTTTCCAATTTGAGTATGAGGTTTACTTTTATTAGCCATACTTTTTTTTTTTGCCGTTAAAAAAAAACACTTATCTCATAGGTGAGCTATTATGGGGGACAAAAAATACTTGTTCAATCTACTAATGGTCATAGCAAACTCCTACACCTTGGCGATAATGGGAGCTAATGTATTGTGCATTTGTGTTGGTAGGATTTGATATTATGGGCCTGTTTGACAGATACAAAAGAGGCTAGAAAATTGCATGTGAGGTTCACGCTGTTAGTTTTTCAGTTCTTTTTCACCGATTTTAGGGAAAGAGAAAATGGGAAAGGGCTGACGTTTTGCTGACGTTAGTGTTTTTTTTTTTTCTTTCCGATTTTTTGATTTTTTTCAAACAAATAAGATTTGCTGGTGGGCTCCAGGGTCCATTTTATCCAACTTTTTTATCTAATTTTCTGCAATCCAAACATGCTCTGTGCAACTGTATCTCATTGTATATCTTTTTTTAAGATTTTTCTTTTTTCCAATAATTTTCCGACTTAATGTTACAAACCTATCAACAATTTTTTAAAATACAATAACTCTAATGGACGTGATAATTTTCTGAAAATCTCTGAGGTTTTTATTAAATTTTACTGTAGTTGTTTGCTAATTTCTAAAAGCATGAACATGGTTATTTTTTGAAATTAACCCATCTTCTTCCTACCTACCTACCCGCCTACGTGGAGCCTACCCGCGACAAAACAAACAAACAAACAAACATAAAGAAGTCTTCCGTGTTCAAAACGTGCACGATTTTTTACTCACGCACCCGTCGCCTTCTTCATTCTTTCAACGTGAACGACGCAGTCTCAAACACCCACTTTCTAATGTGGGACCCCTCCCCCACCCGTTGGTGCGTGCCGTTTCTCGGTGTCCATACAAGCAGCAGAATTAAATAATTCGGCTTTTCTCCTCACGGCTTAACTGAATACCACTTGGCGCCAGCTCGGCAAATAAAATACAAAGACCCTGGGTCCGTGTCTGAGACCGCTTTGTATATATAAGGGTTTAGATCTGAGAGACTGAGAGTTTTGAGCAATTGAGACAGTTTTGCTAGTGTTATAAATTTTGAGTCTTTTAGTGTGAAGTTCTGAGGGTTGTGGAATTTGATCGGAGATCGGATCAATGGCGAAGGAGAGGTCGAATGGGGATCAGCAGCATGCTGTAGCGAGGCCGCCTCCGACTCCTTCTCCCCTTCGATTTTCAAAGTTTTTTCAGGTAAATGTGCTTCCTTTTGTAGTAATCAGACTATTAATCTTCCAACAAACTTTTCTTTTAAATTTTAATTTTTTTAAATTAATTTTGGGAGTAGATGTAGGAGCTCTCAGTAGACAGAGAAAATGTAGTCAATTTCTGTCAAATTTTTTGTCAGTTTTCCATGGCACTGTTTGATCCAATGATCGTTTTGATGAAAAAAATTGACTCTTAGAAATGTGATTTGCCAAATTGAGTGAAGTGCTTGATTTGAGTTAATTTCATGTTGTAACAGGCCAATATGAGAATTCTGGTTACTGGGGGAGCTGGATTCATTGGATCTCATCTGGTGGACAAGTTGATGGAAAATGAAAAGAATGAGGTACGGTTTTGTCATAAATCTAAGTTTACATGAAAATTTCTCCCTTGCTTTATATCTTTGATCACTATGGCTCTGAAGTACCAATACAAATCTTTTTTTCCTCAAAAATCTTGCTTGGAGAACTGTGCACTTCTCCCACTATGTAATTTTAAATTTGTAATATCTGTCAAAGAATTTCCAATTTGTAAATAATATTGTTTCAGTGTAGAACTGAGCAAATTGAGTCACAATAGAGATGAATGCAGTTCAGTTACTATTGACATTAGCAATGCATATAAATTTAGCATCCCATATATTATGGTGATATAAGTCAGCCATAAAGCTAACAAATTTATTAATCAGAAGGAATATGTTAATTTCCATATGGTAAAAGGAATATGTCAATTTCCATATGATAACTTTGATGCTAATTTTATTGAAACTAAAGGAAATGAGATTTTATAATCCACCTTATTCTGGCTTTCTAATTTTTGCCATTTACAATGCCTATAAAGTACCTTTTCTGATGCTCTGGAAATTCGGGTGTAACTGACAGAGTATCTATTAGGTATATAAATGAAAGGAATAAAATTCAATTTGCCCAAATTTTTTTTTTGTTCCTTAGTCATTTGAACAGTTCCATTTGTAGGCATAAATGCTTTTGTGCAACATGGCAATAGCACTTTTAAGTCTGTCCCTTCAGATGGTCAATGTCTCTTGCTGGATGAATGATTTCATTCCACTTTGCAAATGTAATAAACTTGGCTAGTTCTTCTTTTTTGAGGAAAAGATGGGGGACTCAAAAAAAAACTTGGCTATTTTTATTGATATATTCCTTCTTTTTTAGGTTATTGTTGTGGATAACTTCTTTACTGGTTCAAAAGACAACCTCAGGAAGTGGATTGATCATCCCAGATTCGAGCTTATTCGACATGGTAATCTCAGTTGCTTGTGTCTTGAAATGTCAATTCTTAATGTCCTATTTCTTATGAGAATAGGTATCATTTGTTTGAATAAAATGTTCTCATCATATTGCTATATTAGTTATGGCAAGTGTTTGCAAATAGAACTAGCTTTCTGGTTATACACCATATATCAGATAAATTGATGAGACTACCATGTAGTGGGTGACCTGTTTTATGTGTATTCTTTTACAATATGGTCAATAGCAGAGGCATTTTAACTTATTTAGGCATCTGAACTTGCATGCAAACAATTTAAATGTCAAATTGATCATTTATATATAATCTTTTGTCACATCATTATTTGTCATTCAATTCTTATAATTGCCTGATCATCCCTTTCTGCATCTCTGAGTTTATTTTTTTAGTGAAATGCCTCTGTCAAGCTATTTGTTCTCCGAGTAACTCTCTTGCTATTATGGACGCAATATTATAGCAAAGTTTTTCCCGTCCAACTCTAAAAGTTAAAATTCATTATTGAATGGGTTCTCTAGTCTAATCGGGCTAGTTGTATATTTTTATATAATTAGAAGTGTGCATGGAACCAGCCAAAATGTTTCTCTTCGGAAGAGCATTAGCTTATGTATAATAGCCAGCGCAACTACTATGGACACTTCTATCACAAAGCGGTTTGTGCATCAAACATGTATAGGACATGACACTTCCTACTGTGTCATTGCCATTTTACATGCTACTATTTAAGAATTTGATTTATCTCAGCATGTTCCGTTGTATCATTTCTGTGTCTGTGCTTCTAGGTGTTGCACACTTGCATAAATAGGATTAATAATATAGGCAAGTTCTTAACTTATTATGTTCTCAGTTCTGCGACTCGTTAATTTCCAGTGGGACATTGCCAATGAAATTTCTTAACTTCTCAAAGCATCCTTTGATAGTAAACAGCATTACAAGTAAAGTATCCTATTGGTTTGAAAACATTACAGTTTTAAGTTTTTTGTAACCAGAAATGTGTAGAGTCTGTAGATGATGTTGAAAAAAATGCATCTAAGTTATCAAAAATATTGAAGTGTTGATGATTACTTAATGTCTTTCTTCCAGCTTTTTCTAATTAATTTCTTTCTTCTTTCTTCTTCTTTCTTCTTCTTATTCTTCATCATCTTCTTCTTTCTTTCTGTGAATTGAATGGTTAGCTTCTAACTCCCTCGTGTTTCATTGAAAGTTCAGCAAAACATATGTATTTTACTCTGGAAGCTCATTTCTTCCATTAACTATTAGAAGTTTCTAAAATAGCTTGCAAGATTTCAATTACATGTAGCTTAATACTTTCTATTGTTCTTGCAGATGTAACGGAAACATTGCTGGTAGAGGTTGATCAGATCTATCACCTTGCTTGCCCCGCTTCTCCCATTTTCTACAAATACAACCCCGTAAAAGTATTTTTTTTTTAACAAAGTGTGTGAATCACTTCTATCTTTACAAATAAAAGACAGTGCTACTGGAACAGTTGAGTAATATAGATGACTGCATTTGTGGAGAACGGGAAAAGACTTTTTGCCCAGACAACAATGAGCCTTTTGAAATTTGAACCAAGGGGAACTTGATTGGTAGGGCAACACAAGGGAGAAGAAGGGGAGAGTACACAGGTTCAAGGCATCAGGGTCCTCCCAAAGAATGGGCCGGGTGGGATTTCCCACTTTTACCCTCAAAATAAAAGTGATCCTTTGTTCGGATAGGAACTTACCTGTTTGTGAACCATATTTATACAACGAGAACACCAAGATATGATGAATGCCATCAATAACAGAAGCCCATCTTTTAATGAAAATAATTTATAGTTACACTCCCTTAAATCTATTCGGCATTATTTTCAGAGCGCGGAGAATGCATTTATCAATTTCCAAAAACGAAGAGTACAAACAAAATACTTCATATATTCTTGTCTGGGAACACACAGAGGGTCATAAAGATTCCCACATTTTCTAATTGCAAAGTAGTTGCCTCAACTATTTCTAGGGAGAGAACGACCATCCATTCTCTACTTCCTTATCACTCTCTTCTTGATTACAACCTTAGACCAAAGCCCATCTTTAAATTTATGAGCATTGTTCTGATTTTATATGGGAGTAAACTCACAAATGTCACAGTTCTGGATTGCAAGTTTAAGTAATTCTTTTGCACACTTCTGCGTCGGCAATTTTGTCCGTTGTTATCTATGTGGGTTGTTAAATTATCCTTTGAACCTGAGTGAATTTTACTTTCCATTCTCTGGGCTATTAGATTTATTTCTCCTGATGATGCACAATCCCTTTTTGTTGAAACTTTTTCTGATGCTTTGGCAAGTCAAATTTCTATTTGCATCAATTTGCTTATTCACGAGTTTCCATATGCTTTTCACCTGCCGATCTCTCTTGAGTTTTGACGCTTCTCATGTTTGTTCAATGATTCAATCAACATGTAATTTTGTACTAGTGATGTTTATTGAGCTTGAAGACTTCGAAAATTTAATGTTTAACAGACAATAAAAACAAACGTCATTGGAACATTAAACATGCTGGGACTTGCAAAGAGAGTTGGGGCGAGGTACAATTTTGGTCTTCTGTTTCTTTTTTATTTGGATCTTGGCACAATAATGGTATTTACTTGCTCTTGCACTCCTTGTCCATTACAGGATTTTGCTGACATCAACTTCAGAGGTATACGGTGATCCTCTTCAGCATCCTCAAAAGGAAGAGTATTGGGGAAATGTCAACCCAATTGGTATATAAAATTCATCCTTGCAAATAATCAATATTCTGTTTTACTAGCTGCTTCTGGTAATTTTGTCTTGTACTGGTCATGCTCCCTCATCATGTTTTTGTCCTATCTTTTCTGTGCACTAGTTATGATTATAGTGAGGTTTACATAGAAAAGAACTGATTAAATATCTGAATTTGTCACCTGAGCTAGATCTGTGATATAGCTTTAGTGGTTAGTGATAGTATTTGAGAGTATTTCAAAATTATGCAAAGTTCTTTTAGTCCCACATTGGATAGAAAAAGAACTTTATAGTGTTTAAATATGAAGTCTCTCTCATGATGGGTTGTGTGGGGCTAGAAATCAGGGGGTACTCTCACGCACACAAGCCCAGTTGAGGCCCAGTGAAGGAAATTGAGTTACCGAGTCTGGAAAACCTTAATGCGCATGTGCGCCCGCATCGCACCCGCAGGGAGTGCAAATTCGAGTTTCAAAGCTTCGTGGGTGTGACCCGAATAGGCTAAGTTTTACCAGTTGTTTTATTTTTTGAAATTAAAATTAAGATAAAACTTTTCCAAATCTTTTCAAACTCTGTCACAATATTTGAGTCAGAGATAGCTATTGAGATTCGTATCTTTTCATATCCTGTCAAAAGATTTGGGTCAGAGATACTTGTTGAGCTCTCTGTCCAAGTTCTACATTGACACCTTTTCAAAGCAACATTGCTTTCTCTGCACAAGAAAAGATTATGTTCGCTGCTCAAGAATTTTGATTTTGAAAACTCTTTTTATAAAGGACATGATCCCTGCTCCCAAATACATAGCTCAATCATCTTCTTCCTCCTCTGAAATTTTTTGAAACTCTTATGTGCGTTCCTGCATCTCTAGAGGCAACAAAACTGAGCTATTTGAGGGCTTGTGTATTGTGAGTACAGGGCCAGTGATCGTTGAATCCTAAAGGGTAGACCGCCATCAACCTGCTGCATCAAGATACTCTCTCAGAGGGGCGTGATCTACTCTTAAGGACAGTGTTCCGCACGTTTCGATCAAAACAAGAAAAGTTCCTTCCTTCTTGAGAGTTTAATTTAAAATAGTTAGCAGTAATTCGTACATAATTTTACAACAATCTTAAGATTAGATATAGATACTGTTATGTTTCCTACTACTAATGTTAAGTCTTTACCTAACATCTCTAAGATTTAACCATTTAATGGAACCCACTTTAAAAAATGGTAAGAAAAAGTTATGTCTACACTTGATGTAACTGGTTATGTCTTTACTATAACTGATCCTAAACCAGAGAAAGAAACAGACTTGCAAAACTGAGAAAAGGCCAACAAAATTTGAAGACACATCATTCTCAGCACGCTTAGTAATGCATTGTTTGATGTTTACTATCCTTATAAAACTGCAACTGAAATTTGAGAAAGTCTTAATAAGAAATACATTTTTAAAAATACTAAAACTCAAAAAATTGCTATTGAAAATTTTCTTAATTTTATCATTTCTGATGAAAAAAATATTTCCTCTCAAATTCATGAATACCATGTTCTAATTGATGATTTTAACCCGAAGCCTTTGTTGCTGGAGCCCTAATTAAAAAAACTACCCGACTCATGAAAAGATTACAAAAAAAGCTGAAGTATAAAAAAACAAATGAACCTTGAAGATGTAATAATTCATGTTAGAATTGAAGAGAAAAATAAAGAAAGAGAGAAAACAGAAAGAGCCAAGGACCTTACTTCCAAGGCAAATTTAATTGAAAGTAAGCCTTCTAAACTAAAGAAACATTTTCATAAGCCAAACTTTAAATCAAATCAGAACTCTAAGATGAAAAGAAAACCTAACTCTACTTTCAAGGGGAGAAAAATGTTTTGTGTGTGGCAAACCTGGACACTACTCAGCACAATATAGGTTCCGGAAGACTGGAGAGACTTCATCCAAACCACAACCTAGCCTGATTGAAAGTGACGTTATTACTGTTGTAATCTCTAAAATTAATATGGTTGCACATAATAAAACTGAGTGATTGATTCTAAGGCAGCTCGACATATATGTGCCGACAGAGGAGGTTTCTCTTCTTACTCTTTTATTGATAATGGTGAACAAGTGTCCATGGGCGATTCGAGGCCCCCACCCATTATGGGTAAGAAAAATGTGCTTCTCAAGCTCACTTATGGGAAGATCCTTTCTCTTACAGATGTATTTTATGTTTCAGAGATTCGTTAGAACCTCATTTTTGTTTCTCTGCTTAAAAAACAGGAGTTAAGATCTGTTTTGAATCTGATAAAATTGTAATGACTAGGAATGAACATGGTAAAGGATACTGTAGTCAGGGTTTATTTATGCTGAATGTACTTGAAATCATGAATGAAATGCATCTACTTTTTCTACTTACATGATTGACTCTTGTGATTTTTGACATGATAGGTTAGGACATGTTAGTTTTTCTTACATTAAGAAAATAAAGGTATAGATCTCTTACATAATGTAACTATATTTGATTATAACAAATGTGAAATATGTGTTGAATTTGAATCCACTAAGAAATTATGCAAAAGTGTACAAAGAGAATCAGAATTACTTGAGCTTATTCCTAGTGATCTTGGTGACCTGAAAAATAATTTAATTAGAGGTGGTAAAAGATTTTATATCACCTTTATTGATGACTATTCTAAATATACAGTAGTTTATCTGTTGATGTCTAAAGATGAAGCCTTTGAAATGTTTCTAATATATAAATCAGAAGTTGAAAATCAACTAAATAAGAAAATCAAGAGATTGAGATCAGATAGAGATGGTGAATATGAACTTAAACAATTTAATGAATTTGATGAACAATATAGCATAATCCATGAGACTACCCCTCCATATTCACCTGTTTAATGGTATTGTTGAAAGAAAAAAAATAGAACACTCAAAAAACATGATGAATACTATGTTTATAAGTTCTGGTGCACCTCTGAACCTGTGGAGAGAGGTTATACTCTCTGCTTGTCATATTCAAAATAGAATACCATATAAGAAAACTGGCATAGCTCCATATGAACTCTGAAAAGAACATGCACCAAACTTTAACTATTTAAAAGTGTGGGGTGCATAGCTAAAGGTCTTCTATCTGAACCCAAAAGAAAGAAAGCAGGACCCAAATCTTTAACTGCATGTTTATAGGTTATGCATATTATAGTGCTCTATATAGATTCTTGTGACTAGAAGTGAAAATAATGCTATGGAGGTGGACACTATTGTTGAAACTAAAAATATAAAATTCTTTGAGCATATTTTTCAATTGAAAACCCATGTAGATAAACCTTCTCATGCTTCCCCCTCTAGTCATGCACGAGAATCTGATGATAATGAAGAGATTGAATTAAGAGAAGTAAAAGAGTTAGAAAACTGACTTTGATAAAGATTTCTTTATATTTTTTGTCGGTGATGACCCTCTCACTTATAAAGAGGCTATCTGCTCTCCGGATACTCCATTCTGAAAAGAGATTATTAATAATGAATTAGAATTCATATTATCAAGTCATACTTGAAAAATTGTTGATTTGCCACCAGGTGCAAAACCAATTAGTTGCAAATAAATTTTTAAAGAAAATTGAAACCTGATAGGTCTTTGAATAAAATTAAAGTTAGATTGGTTGCTAAAGGATAAACTCAAAAAGAAAGACTTTGATTATTTTGATGCATTTGCTCTTGTGACTAGAATTGCATTTATTAGAGTATTATTTGTCTTAGCATCTATTTATAAATTTGTGATACATCAAATGGATATTAAAATTGTATTTTTAAATGAATAACTAGAAGAAGAAATATACATGGACCAACTTGAAGGTTGTGACAACTGCAAATGAAAACGAAGTCTGCAAACTTATAAAATCTTTATATGAATTAAAACAAGCACCCAAATAATAGCATGATAAATTTGATAGTGTTCTTTTTTCTATGGTTATCAGATTAATGAGGCTGATAAATGTATTTATACTAAATTTGAGGATAATGTTGGTATTATCATATGTTTATATATTGATGATATGCTTATATTTGATACAAACTTAGAAATTATAAATGACACTAAATCATTTTTGTCCTCTAATTTTAACATGAAAGACATGAGTGAAGTTGATGTGATATCAGAAATTAAAATAACTAGAGATTTTTATCGTATCATGCTTTCACAAGAACATTATATAGAAAGAATGTTGAAGAGATTTGTCATCTTGACTGCACTCCTATTTTCACATCTTTTGATGGCATCATTCACTTAAGAATGAATAAAAATTAAAGTATATTACAATCTGAGTATGCATAAATTATTGGTAGTTTAATGCACTTGATGAATTGTACACGACCTGATATTACTTATGATGTGGGACAACTTAGTCGTTACACTCATTGTCCTGATAAGAACCATTTGACAGCATTATATCGAGTGCTAAAGTATCTAAAAGAAACTATTAATTATAATTTGACATATTGTGAATTTTCTTCTATTTTAAAGAGATATTCAGATGCTAACTGGATCTCAGATTCAAATGAGTTAAAATCCACAAGTGGATATGTGATCGTACTTGGTGGGGGTGCGGTGTCTTGAAATCATCCAAGCAAACTTTCACAACTTACTTCTCTACGGAGTCTGAGTTTGTTGCCTTAGAGAAGACAAGTACTGAAGCTGAGTGGCTCAGAAATTTTTTGATTGATATACCAATTTGAAAGAGACCAGGTCTGTTTGTGTCTATTTATTGTGATAATCAAGTTACTATTGCTAGAGTTAAGAGTAAAATGTACAATGAAAAGAGTAAACATATATGCCTAAGATATAAAATTATAAAGCAGTTGTTAGAGGATGGGATCATATCTCTTAACTATGCGAAGTCAGAGCTTAATATAAGTGATTCATTTACCAAACCACTAGGGAGAAAACTAGTGGAGAATACATCAAGAAGAATGAGACTCAAATCTATAACAAAGAGTTAAAAATGATAGTAACTCAACTTATGTGATTGATGAACTCATGAAGTAGGTTTATATGGATAATAACAAATCATTTGTTGACTTGGTGATGTACTATCATTATTTTATTATTAAGAAGTTTCTTCCTATGATGTAAATAGTGCAAATTGTAATATGTAAAGGATGAGCATTAGCTCTTATTGTGTGGTGTGTTTAGTTGCAATGCATACTTGATGGATCCACCTATATAAGTGTGAAAGTGTGGCCACTTCCTATGAGAATGTAGACATATCTTTAGAGCGCTCATGAATATCTAGATATGACGCATGGCTGATTCGCGCCAACCCATTTTGAACAACTCGATTCTGAGAATGATATATGGATAGTAGGTCAATGATTAATAATTAGGGAAATTGGTTCATATAAACTTTATATTTCACCAACTTCTTGTGGGATACACCTACATTCAAAAGTCACTACTATTAAAGCATTGAGTTCTCATACTTTCTTTATATTTGATTCGTCCTCTTTTCTCTCGTTCTTATCACCCTTCCTTTTAATTTTAAAATAGCGGGAGATGTTAGTATTTGAGGGTATTTTAAAACTATGCAAAGTTCTTTTAGTCCCATATTGAATAGAAAAAGAACTCTATAGTGTTTAGAGATGAAGTCTCTTTCATAATGGGTTGTGTGAGGCTAGAAAACAGGGAGTACTCGCGCTCACACAAGCCCAATAGACCCAGTGAAGAAAATTGAGTTGTCAGGTCCGAAAAACCTTAATGCGTATGTGCGCCCGCATCGCACCTGCAGGGGGTGCAAATCTGCGTTTCAGAGCCTCGTAATGTGACCCGAATAGGCTAAGTTTTGTCAGTTATCTTTTTAGAATTAAAATTAAGATAAAACTTTTTCATATCTTTCCAAAGCCTGTCACAATATTTGGGTCAGAAATAGTTGTTGAGATTCGTATCTTTTCATATCTTATCACAAGATTTGGGTCAGATAGCTGTTAAGTTCTCTGTCCAAGTTCTGCAGTGATACCTTTCTAAGGCAATATTGCTTTTTTTGCACAAGAAAAGATTATGTTCTCTACTCAAGGATTTTGATTATGAAAACTCTCTTTATAAAAGACCTGATCTCTGCTCTCAAATGCACAACTGAACCATTTTCTTCTTCTTCTGAAATTTTCTCAAACTCTTATGTGCTTCCTTGTATCTCTAGAGGAAGCAAAATCGAGTTGTTCGAAGGCATGTGCATTGCGAGTGCAGGGTCAGTGATCGTTGAATCTTGGAGGGTAGGTCGCTATCAACATGGTACACCGAGATGCTCTCTTATAGGGGCGCGATCTACTCTTAAGGACAGTGCTGAGCACGTCTCGATCAAAATAAGAGAAGTTCCTTCCTTCTTAAAAGTTTAATTTAAAATAACTTAGCGGTAATTCGTACATAATTGTCCAACAGTTAGTAGTTACGATCACTAAATTTAGCTTTCGTTGCTAAATTCTGTCATTTTTGCAGTAGCACAGCAGGGTTCTCTGTCTTCTTATTCTATGCCTTTATTGCTTTCTTGCTTTTCTTGTCTTTTCAAAAGATACTGATGCATGTTTCTTGGTGCTTTTATGTGAAAATTCTTCAGTATCCTTCACTGGTTGCATGCCTCTATTGCTTGTAACTTGTTTGTAAAAATTTTCTGAACATGAAATGTTTCTTGATTTTTTTTTTTTAGGAGTTAGGAGTTGTTATGATGAGGGGAAGCGTGTTGCGGAGACTTTGATGTTTGATTATCATAGACAGCATGGTCTAGGTGAGAGAATGCCCTCTGCCAACTGGAGTATAGTTTCTGTATATTCTTTTAAACCTATGGGATGCTATTCCGCGTCCTAAGCTATAATTTTCTGAACATGAGATGCCCAATGCTTGCATTCACAACATTATGCCCTTGCTTTCAATCAATTCCTCTGTATAGAGATCCGGATTGCCAGAATTTTCAACACGTATGGGCCCCGGATGAACATTGATGATGGTCGTGTTGTCAGTAACTTCATAGCTCAAGCAATCCGGTATCATTTTTTTTCCTTCAGTTTTCCTGCCATACATTCATTATTATAAGATGTGCAAGATTAATTTTACTCTGTCATGTTGTTTCTTCTCTGGCATCTTCAGAGGTGAACCGTTAACTGTTCAAGCTCCAGGGACCCAAACTCGAAGTTTCTGTTATGTTTCTGATATGGTAATTGATTTTCTGCTACTGTCTGGGAATCTGAAAACTATAGTATTGATTATCTTGTCATGATTATCCTGCTGTGAAGGTTGATGGTCTTATTCGATTGATGCAAGGAGAGAACACTGGCCCTATTAACATCGGGAATCCAGGTAACCTTTTGAATTACATGATTGTACGTGACAAGTCTCTCATAACCTGATAACCACTAACTGCTGTCAACATTGCTCATGCTGCAGGTGAATTTACGATGATGGAACTTGCGGAAAATGTCAAGGAGGTCTGTTCCCATGCTCAATAGTTTATTCACGTTTATCTGATAATTGATGTCCCATGTTAAACATCTGTAACCTCAAACATCTCAGTTGATCAACCCCGACGTGCCATTAAAGATAGTGGAGAATACACCTGATGACCCACGGCAAAGGAAGCCGGACATCGCAAAGGCCAAGGAGTTGCTCGGTTGGGAACCGACTGTCACATTGCGCCAGGGCCTGCCGCTGATGGAGGAGGACTTCAGGCAGCGATTGGGTGTGCCCAAGAAACAGAGCAGTTAGAAACAGTCCTGCGTGCGCTATTTAGGGGGGAAGAACAAGCACTGCCTGCCTGCATCCCCCAATTCGACCGAATAAGTGTTTTTTTTCTCTAGTTATTACATATATATATTATTACTAAGAACAGTACAGAACTTGCATTGTTTGGATCCAGAGTGTGTTGATCATAGGTCTATGCTTGGTTTTGGATATTTTTTGCTTTAGGGAGAGGGGAGTGTTCTCAGAGTAACCATGAAAATTTGCCCCATCTGTTCATCGAACTTGATAAATATAGGTTATAAATGAACAATAATTATCTATATCTACATGATTGCATGTGTGATTGGTGAAAATGTCATTTTGTTGTGCCTACAGTTCCAGCCTTTTCTTTCATGTATAACTTGCATCCACGTTGTTAATGACTTTTTAATGAAACTCCGGGTTAGTCTCCACCGTTGTGCTTTCCGAAAAAAAAAAAACACCTGCATTCATATTCTTATTATCTTGATGAGAGATTGAATGGATAAAATTATTTTGTTCCCTTTTGTATCACATACTTTCATGTCGTCAGTATTTGTGTTCTGAAACTCTTTTTTCTGAAAGCTTAATATAGTTGGTTCTCGAAGAAGAATTAAGGTTTTGCATGAAAATAGTAAGGTTAAATGCATGTAATTTGGACACTTAAAAGAATTTTTTTTTTATAAAAAAAGTACAATGTTTGACGTCATATTAAAAATCAAATTAATACAAATTTTTAGAACCGCAAAGGTCTGTATTATAATAGTATAAAAACGTGGAATGATGAAATCAGCACGCAGTATAATCTTAGAGACTGCAGAGTACAAAAAAGAATTAAGATGAATTTTGTTCATCTTATATACACACACTAATGAAATGTTTTTTTAAAAGTAATAGGATGGTAATGATATTTTAGCAAAAAGGAAATGATATTTTGTGAGAAAACATAATATTATTTTCTCGATCCGTGCATCATGCACGGGAAGAAATACTAGTAATGCCCTAATATACGTGTTTGAGAAAAAGTCCATGAGAGTTTGAGGGAAATTCTAAATATTTCTTAATTATCATTAAACAATATAAATACCAGAATAATTAGACTTAATAATATGGTCCATCTTTCTTTTGCTAGAATATAGTACATCTAAAATAAACAAGTCTAGGGATTCGGTCCATATGGGTTCACTCGCCCACTTGTAGGGTCCGTTTGTTTCAGAACCCAAAATTCAGAAATCCGCAATTTAATAAAATCGAGCAGCTTTCACACGGTAGAGAACATACAGGCTCTGAGTGTTGCAAAAACCTGTCCCATTTCAAGTCTCAGTGTGATGAATTCACAGAGAGAGATCAGCTCATCATTACGTGAGGAGTCGCATAATGATGACTCGTTTGTAACGGTGCCGAACAAAACACAACTTATTAAATTGACGAGCTAGATGAACAATATGTTTCTCACAAACAAACCGGCCCGTAGTGTTGCACAGATGTTGCTGGTGTTGGGCTAAACCCTCAGAGCGCGAGCCCAAAATACCTCAAACTCAAAATTCGGACCCAATATCAAAACGGGACCAACAACAGAAACACGTTTTGCCCCCAATCTAGACCGTCAAAATTCACCCAAATCAACGGCCATTAACTCTCCAAACCCAACGCCGCGGATAGCAATCTCTATCCGTCCACTGAAAGAGAAAAACCCCAAATCCAACGCCTCTTCTTGTCTCCCGCCCAAACCACACAAAAACTCCCTCAGCCTATAAAATCTCCGCACACTCTCCCCTCACTCACAACATCTTCTCTCAAAAAAAATTCAAAATCAAGAAATCGAAGACAAGCTCTCTCAGAGATCAGCAATGTCGGGCCGAGGGAAGGGAGGCAAGGGCCTGGGCAAGGGCGGGGCGAAGCGCCACCGCAAAGTTCTCCGCGACAACATCCAGGGCATCACGAAGCCGGCGATCCGGCGGCTGGCGAGGCGAGGCGGAGTGAAGAGGATCAGCGGCCTCATCTACGAGGAGACCCGAGGGGTCCTCAAGATCTTCCTCGAGAACGTGATCCGCGACGCTGTGACTTACACCGAGCACGCGAGGAGGAAGACGGTGACGGCCATGGACGTCGTGTACGCGCTCAAGAGGCAGGGCAGGACTCTGTATGGCTTCGGCGGTTAAAAATCCCTCATTGTGAAATGTTTCTATTGAATATCATTTATCAGTAGTACTTTTTTCGGGTTTCCCCCTTTGTTTGATCTTGCAACGGGTTGTTTCTTATATGAAAAAAATCTATCAGCTTGCTTCTCTAATCCTGGGCTCATGGGATTTTTTTTCCTTTCAATTTGGTCCTCTTTCTGGGCCTGGCAGCGTGGGCTGAAATTAAAATTGGGCTAGTTGCGACTGAGGCTTAAATTTAGATTTTGATCTTTGAATCTTACTTCACTGGAAATTGATAAACAAACAGGGGAAAAAAGGGGAAGGGATTAAATAAAATAAAAATCTTATGAATGTCTTGTTTTTAAACAAATCATTTAAAGAGTGTGCAAGACTAGATTTCCTAATTTCTTCACTCTTATCACATGGGTTTTATGAAAATTTGACTAACGTATGAAAATTTAACTTGATTTAAAACATGTAATAATTATAATTCTTTTTAATCTAATAAATTATTTGTTCTAAGTATGCAACTGAAATATAAATTAAAGGAAAATAAAAGGTAGGGTTGGCTTGGGTGATATAGTCGGGCAGACATATTCTTTTAAAAGAAAGATGGTTGGTCTTTTGTCTAGATTTTGAAATAATCTCTTTTTCTACCAGTAAAAATTTTTTTGGTTGTATATCAGCATCCAACTTAGGATGATGAGTTAGGTTTTTACTCTGAAGATTCGTTATCTGTAAGTAAAAATGAAGTATTGAGAATGTATAGCAAATCTGAATGCAAGAATAAGTTATTATCAAAATATATGCAAGAAATTTGTGAAGGAAGAGGATAGATAGATTTCTATTTTATGTAAAAGATATATACATATATGATATTTATAATTTTTAGATAGGGTATTTATAACTTTCTGTAGATCTTTCAGTTTGTAACAGCTCAGTAGAATATGTGATTATATGCGAGTGGTTACAACGTGTAGATCCAATTCTCTTTAATGAGTCCAATTCTACTTGAAAAGTTCAACAGAATTCTAAAATAGAAATAAAAAATAAAAACCAAAAAAATGTAGCAAGTTCAACAAGCTTCTGAATTGAATTGCATTCTTGTCTGCAAGTTGTGTGTCACCCGAACTCGGTCTGACGTGCGTGTGTGTGTGGGGATGTAACTCATGGCCCAATACTTATAATAATAGATATAAGAGGAGTTGGAATGTATACTACCTAACTTCCAATTTTTTATCTAATATGAGACTAAACGCAAAGACAAATAAGATGAAAATTTAAGCTTTTCCTCCAAATTCAAAACATATCTAACAGTTCCTTCTGAAACTTGAGTTTCTAGGAAGAT
The DNA here is from genome assembly GCA_038442645.1 of Agave tequilana. NCBI lineage: Eukaryota > Viridiplantae > Streptophyta > Magnoliopsida > Asparagales > Asparagaceae > Agave > Agave tequilana. The sequence goes on along the minus strand of JAVJIF010029216.1, from coordinate 51,309 downwards.
AAAACAAATCATCAAATCATAAAATACCAATGAAATCAGGATACATCATGCTGTGATTTTAGACAGGTGGACTGCAACTGGAATCTTAGTGAATTTATCGCCATCTGAGAGACATAGTAGATTATGCCTAAAACTAGCATTCTTTCCTAGATATTGATAGAATATACACATAGTAAGTCCTCATCTATTAAGCGAGTGGGTTGAGTGATATAAGTCATGCTCACAATAATCTAATTAGAGTTTTTAGGGTTAGCCCTGGCCCTAATCGTGGTCATCACGGTTCCTCTCACGTAGGTAAGTCTTCTAAGGGTACTATAGTTGGATAATATACCCTTCACATTACATGTGTTGGACTTATTAAGAGTTAAACTTATTCTTATCTAACTGTATCATAAGAGCATTGTCACCATAGAGAAGAGGCAATAGCTACAATGCTATATATATGATATAAACATATCTGGGTCGATACTCCACATGAGTATCACCAGTCCTACTTGTTTTTATTACATTGAATCTCTTTCATGGAATCAACTCTCAATCAAGTTTGTTGGTTTTTTGTTGTCGGTGAACTCTACTATGAGTTTAACTCCATCTCCCTCGATTCTAGGACCACACTTCTAAAGAGACCCTTAGTCAAGGGATCAGCAATATTTTTCTCGGATTTTACAAAATTCAGAAGCACAAGTTTGCCCAATAGGCGTTGAACAGACTTAAGTCTGATTTGAATGTGTTTGTTTATCTTCTTATTGACATTATCTTACTTTAGAATCTCAATAGTGAATTTTGAGTCATTATGAACTAAGATTGGAAGTATAGGTCTAGGCATGATAGAGAATTTAGATAAAAGATCCTTTAACCATTTAGCTTCAAAGTAAGTTGTGTCAAGAGCAATGAACTCAGACTCCATGGTACTCCTAGCAATCACTGTTTGTTTGCAGGTTTTTCAGGACACAATAGCACCATCGAACATTAATACATATCTGGTAGTAGACTTAACGCTGTTGGAATTAGTGACCCAGTTGGCATTACTATAACCTTCCATAACGGGGCTGTTTGGATTCAAGGAATTGGGTGGAAGTGAGGAAGTGGGAAGTGTCTTTTCTCATTTCAGCTGTTCATCCAAACACCAGAAAAGGAAAATGGAAAAAGTTCTTTTCCTTCTCTCTTTTCTCCTTTACACAACGTTTTCCTCACTTCCAGAGTGCTACAGTTAATTTTGTGGTCATATAAATCTCATTTGTAATAAGTTGTAGCACAAAACAGTTAATTTTTTGCTCATGTAAATCTCACTTGCATTCTAATTACAGTCTAATTTTTATTTTTCTTAATTAATTTTTAATTTAATATTATTTTGTGGTCAACTTTGTAGTCAACTTTTCCACTTCACTTCCATATTACCATCCAAACACCGGAAAAAACATAACATTTTCCAAACCACACTTCCCAACAACATCCAAACACCAGAAAACTTACTAACCAATTCCCAAGTTCCAAAGGGAACTATTACCACTTCCTCACTTCTTCACTTCCTCACTTCCACCCTTAACCAAACAGGCCCAACATCAGGATATCCAGTGTAAGTCAAATAATAGTCAAATATGCCTCTAAGATATCTGAAAACTCTCTCTAGTGTAGTCCAATATTCTCTACTAGGGTCACTAGTATATCTACTCAATCTACCTACTGCATAAGAGATGTCAGGCCTAATCCTCTTAGAAATGTAGAAAAGTGAATCTATTAATTGAGAGTATTTCAATTGAGACACAGGCTCACCCATATTCTTCTTCAAAGCAATTGAATAATCATAGAGTGTAGAAATAAGTTTCAAGTTATAGAAATTAAATTTATGAAACATTCTTTCAATGCTATGAGTTAAACTCAAAAAAAATTCCATTAGAGGCATTAGAATTTTCATTCCCAATATCATATCAGCAAGACATAGATCCTTAATATCAAAGTTTTAGGAAAGATAATTCTTTACTATTTGAATTGCATTAAGAGAAGTTTCAAGAATAAGAATATCATCTACATATAGATAAAGATTAATATATTCATTGTCAAAGTTTTTAGAATATATGCACTTGTCATGTCATGGACAGTGAATCCAAATTGTGCAATAACTTTGTTAAACTTCTGATGCCATTGTTTGGGTACTTGTTTAAGTCCATATAATGACTTCACCAGTTTACACACTTTGTTTTCTTGTCCATTGGTAATGAATCCTTCTGGTTGGACTATATAGATCTCTTCTTCAAGATCGCCATTCAGGAAAGCAGTCTTGACATCTATTTGGCGAATGAACATATTATGAATTGATGCAAGTGTTAGAAGAATTCTGATAGAGGAGATCCTGACAATAAGAGAATAGGTGTCAAAAAAGTCAATACCCTTTTGTTGGGTGAAACCCTTGGCAACTAATCTGGCTTTGTATTTGTCGATAGTGCCATCGAGTCAGAGTTTCTTCTTGAAGATCGATTTACAACCTACAGGTTTGCATTCTGGAGGAAGGTCAGTGAGAATCTAAGTGTTGTTCTCCATTATGGACTTGATCTCACTGTCAATTGCTTCTTTCCAGAAAGGAGATTTAGAAGAGTCTATTGCTTTCTTGAAAGAGTTAGGATCACCTTCCACAAGATAGGTGAAGAAGTTCTCACCAAAAGATGTAAGAATTTTATTTCTTTTGCTCCTTCTAGGCTCAGAATCAGTTACAGGAGCAGAACTAGAAGAAGAGATATCAGAGGCAGAAGGAGTGCAAGAAGGATCACTAGAGATTCTAGACTTGAAAGGAAAAATATTTTCAAATTAAACAACATCCGTACTTTCAATGATGGTGTTGTTGAATATTTCACTGATCTCAAAGTTAACCCCTAGAAATCGGTTAACATTGCTATCGAGTGCATATTCGATGATGATAATATCAACAGTGTTGAGGTCGATTTTTCTTTTCATCAGTTCCGGTATTGAAACCTTAATTAGGCAACCCCAAACTTTGAAGAATTGAATGTTAAGAGTTCTCCTTTTCCAACATTCATAGGGAGTAACGTCGGAATCTCTTTAAGGAATCCTGTTAAGTATAAAACAGTCAGAAAGGAGAGCTTCACACCAAAGGTTCTCGGGTACACCAGAGCTGAGTAACATCAGTTCACCATATCCATCAGTGTTCTGTTCTTTCTTTCAGCTACACCATTGGATTGAGGTGTGTAGGGAGCAGTTACCTCATGAATAATGTCGTGCTCTTGGCAGAATTTTGTCATATCGATTGAGGTATACTCTCCCAAAGATAAGATCTTAGAATTTTGATCTTTTTTTCACGTTGGTTCTCAGCTTTAGCTTTATACACCTTAAACCAATCAAGGACTTCATCCTTGAATTTGAAAAGATAGGTGTAACAGAATTTGGAGTTGTTATCAATGAATGACATAAAGTATCTTCTACCGCCTCGGGTGAAAACTCTGTTCGAGTTACACACATCACTAAGAATAAGTTCGAGGGGCTCAGATGTCCTTGTGATAGAAATAAATGATTTTCGGTTATTCTTAGCCTGAACACAGATTTCATATCTAGAAGATGTGTCAACAGAAGATTTAGGAATTAGATTCAAGTTAATTATTTTCTTAATAGAATTAAAGTTGACATGTCTCAATCTTCCATGCCAGATATCTCAAGACTCAATGTTCAAGGCAACAGGAATAGAAATTTCATTACCAAAAGAGTTTATTACATTGAGACGAAAAAGACCATCACAAACAAAACTTTTTCTAATAAAAAAATTAGACTTCGAGATTACAAATTTCTTGGATTTCTTAACAATTCTATAGCAAGCTTTAAGAAGTGAAGACTCGCTGATCAAATTTCTTCGAAGTGTGGGTATATGCACGACGACTCGAAGAGTCAGAATTTTCTCGGAGGTCATCTCCAGTCAATGTGTCCAGTTCCCTTTATCTCTCTAGTGGAATCATCTATCAGGCTCACGCTTCCTCCACGTTGTTCCTGATAGAATTTAAATCAGGAGCGTTCAGTACAGATATGAATATTGGTTCCTGATCTAACTACCAATCCGAGGAGAAGGTGATGGAGCTGATAATAGTAAGAGAGTAATCTAACTTAAAGAAGTTGGAGTTCAGTTCCACCATGTTGACCTTGTGTCCACCATTTCCTTCATTTCCTCTTGGTTGAGCTTTGACTAGTTCTTTCTTCCGGTTGAAACATTGAGGCGCCGTGTGATTTGTTCTTCCGTAGACGTAGCAGAATCTTCCATCAGTTTTCTGGCAAAAGGTTTTGGGTTTGACGGAGGAAGTTGAGAAGGTTTGAAACAAGAAGAGTTTGCATGGGGAGAAAAATGAAAATGATTGGGTTTTTTGAACTCTTACCCTTGGGATTCATAAATTTGTGTTTAGGTCTATCCTCAACTAAGTTCACTTTAGCTTTCATTTCTGACTTGATTTTGGAGTTTTGCCTATGCTGATTTTCTATGCGAATCGCTTTTAGGGCTTGAATGAGGGTTAGGTCACCCTGCTTGTGACGGAGATTTCCAGTAAAGGTTGAACAAGAAGGAAAGAGTTTATCAATAAGACAAGACACCTTGTAATCGTCAGAGAATTGATTTCCTTTCGATTGAAGGTGTCGGATATAATCTTGAAATTCATGAAGTTGATCATTTATTGGTTTACTATCAGTCATCATGAATTTATTGAAGGAGGAGGAGGTGAATCTTTCGATTCTAGCATCATCGAGGCAGTATTCATCCTCGAGAGTTATTCGTAGTTCTTTAGCACTCTTATATTCATAATAAATGTCATATAGACTATCAGAGAGTGCACTAAGAATCCTATGAAGACAATGATAGTCAATTTTCATATGTTTCAAATAGATGACGGCGGAAGGAGTTGTAGGAGCAGTTTCAATAGGAGAAGATCCAACATATGAAGGTTTAGGAGAAGGTACAGGAATGGTGTCTTCTATGGCTGATATGAGATCTAAAGCGGTTAACCAGTACTTCATCTGGTTTGCTCATCGCTTAAAGTATGTATCGGAGAATTTCTTTGATTTGACACCCTTGGAGTGATCAGGGTTGGCCATAGTGACAGGATGGGCTACCTAAATTCTGTATTTCAAAATTATTTAATAATGTCAGGATTTAGTTTATATTGGTAGTTTTTTTATTAGGGTTTGCAGAATAAAAAATGTATAATCATTCTTTAATTATGAGCCAAATAATTCAAGTAAGATATAACGAGATATAGACTTGTTCTTTTAATTTCCCTAATTTGAAATTATAACAATAACAATTTCTAAAAGGTTATTCCGATTAAATTTTAGAAATAGACTAATAGAAATTAATTAATAATTGACTTGGAAGAATAAAAAATCCTCAGAACAAATAGCACAAAATTGGACAATTTTTATTTAGACAATTTTTATTGAAAGAAGCATTTAATTAAACTGATGCATGCATGTAAAATCTTGCAATAAGGGTTTATAATATATATAATTTTTTTAAAATAAGACAAGATTGAAATAATTTAAATTATCTTGTATATATTTTAAAATAAGACAAGATTATATATACTTGAAAACGAAAATTAATAAGATTTTGTAATGAAACAAATGAATAAAGTTTTGTAATGGAAAAGATTTGGCCTTGTAACGATTAATACAAATAGATTTGTAATGAAATAAATTATTAAGGTTTTCTAGGGTCTTATATTGAAAGATTTGGCCTTGTAATAATTAATACAAATAGATTTTGCTTTGAAAGGAATTGAAAAGATTAGAACTAAATCAGAATTAAGAGATCTTACAATAAAATTGAGCTTACAATAGTATAGAAAAATCTATTGCAATAGTTTTGTAATGAAATAGTTTAATGAAAACTTTAAGGATAAATAAAAATTTGAAACATGATCCTTTAACTACTTTGGTGAGAATTTGTAAAGGATAAATTGTAAGGAATCAAAATTTTCTCTTTAAGATTTTTTTTGTTTTAAATAATTATCTTTACTTGCAGAGACAATTTTCTACTTGCATGAAAATTATCAATTGTGTGAAACAGAAGAGTAATTATATTGCATGAAATAATTTCCTAAATTTAATTGCATGAATTAACAAAATTCTTTCTTCCAGACTGTAAGAAAATTTAACTTGATTTAAAACGTGCAACAAATATAATTTTTTTTAATTTAATAAACTATTTGTCCTAAGCATGCAACCGAAATACGGAATTAAAGGAAAACAAAATGCTGACTTGAGCTGATGTAGTCGTGCAGAGGCACTGCCCTAAAAAAAAGATGGTTTGTCTCTCATCCAAACTTTGAAATGACCTTCTCTTCTAACGGTAAAAACTCCCCCGGCAGTACACCAGAACCCAACGCAGAGCGATGAGTCAGGCCTATACTCAGATGAAGATTCATTGCCCGTAAGTGAAAATAAAGTGTTTAGAAAGCACAAAAAATTCGAACGCAAGAACAGTTTTCTAGCAGAATATATATATGAAATTTGTGGAGGAAGAGGACAAATAGATTTCTGTGTCATGTAAAAGATACGTGCAGAGATAGGATATTTATAACCCTCTGCAGTTCTTTCAGTTTGTAACACCCCAGAAGAATCTGTGATCATGTGTGAGTGGTTACAACTTGCAGATCCGATTATCTTGAATGAGTCCAACTCCACCCCGAAAATCTCAACAAAATTTTAAAATAAAAATCAAAAATTAAAAATTAAAAATATATATTGCAAGTCCAACAAGCCAGAATCTCTTACTGCATTCGTGTCCGCATGTCAAGAATGTGGCCCATGGCCCAACAGTTATAACAATAAGCATGTGACGAGTTATTATATATACTACCCAACCTCTCATCTCTTATCTAACGTGAGACTAAACTCAAAAGCAAATGAGAAGAAAACTCAAGTTTTTCCTTCAAACTCAAAATATATCCAACATGGATCTTGTGACGAAAACACATCAGCATCACAATTATTTTCCAAATTCTTTACGAACAAACCACCACCATCACAAAAACAAAAAAAAATGACAATTTGGCGAAATAGACGCCGATTCACTGAAGATTTATTCAATGTAAACCGACAGGGATTGTGGGGTTAGCCTCTTGTGTTGGCCTAAAATACGTACTTGATTCTATTTCTATCCACAGCATTTTGCGCTTCCTGCAGGCTGCCAATGGCCGCGTCCTTGAGGGCATCCAAGGGTTAGGTCCAGTTGGGTCTCAATTAATTGTGTCCCCGTGAAATATTCTTTGGCTTGTGATGTTGGATTCACTGTACCTGCTGGATTTTGACAACGTTTTATCCAATTTGTTTGCAAGCTGCGTTCTCACAGAGAGGATACAAGAAGACAGAGTAATAGACCACCAATTCATGCATCAGGACTTTTACTTCACCGTTTTTTTTCTTATTGAATAAAAAAAAAAAAGAAAGAAAGCAAAAATATTCAACTGTGATCAATCATCAGGCTGAGACTTTGATTAGCTTTATGTCTTTTCTTCTGAAAGAGCTTGCAGGGGGGGCAAGATTCGGATCCAGCTATTACTGCATGTAGGAGTAATTTCATTGGTTCTTCATCAACAACAAATTTGGGTTGTTAATTTAACCAATCATTACATTATCAACTTACTATTCAATAGAATTGTGTGGTCTTCGTTTGAAGCACATTCTCTTCATGGTGACTCGGACAGTGGACATAGACTCAGCCCCCACAACCCAATTTTCCTCTAAAAATTCTATTAAAAAAAAAAGATGGAGGTGTTATAAAATCAGAGAAGCTATAACACTGAGACAGAGAATTCTAGAAAGAAAGCAGAAAGAGGAATTCTTATTGATTTTTTACGTGTATATTGAAATGAATCAGGAAGGGCTTATTTATAAAAACATTTTGACTTGCTATGCAGTCAATAGTAATCACATTTATTATGACGGTTGATGGGTGGAGGATGGTTAAATAATTTTGGTCGATAGCCATCTTCTTTGACTATCATAACACTACTGTAACACTCCGTTCTCGGAATACGTACTTAGTTATGTATTCAGATTCTCAATCGTATTTTTTTTTTTCAATTTACTCCATATATTTGTTTTTGTTTTATGAATATTTATACGTTCGTTTTGTATTTGATTCGGATTCGTGAACGTGGAGTCAACCCTAGTCTAAACTAAGAATCTGATCTTAGTGTATTTCTCGATTTGGTCTTTATGATAGTCTGATTTGTCCAGTTTTAGTTACAAACATCATTTTCTAATATTTTAGATTCTAAATTTTTTCAGAATTATTCTGTAAAATCTTCAAAATCGGAGTCGGCTAGTATCGCTGGCCGATTTCAAGATTTTTAATTTACAATCGGAGCTGAATTTCTATATTCCGCTTTCACATTGCCTCTTAAAATCACTTTTTATATTTTAATACATTTTCTGAGATTTTCCTGAATTTATCAAATTTCACCGATTTTGATGTCGACCGGTATTGCTGGTTGATTCTACAATTTTTAATTTACAACGGAGTTGAATTTTTAAAATCCACTTTCACATTATTTTTTAACCACATTTCTATCTTAATGTATTTTTTGATAATTTTCTGAATTTATCAAAACTCGGCCGGATTTGGTATCGGCCAGTACGCTGGTTGATTTCAAAATTTTTAGTTTGAAAATGAGATTTTATTTTTGAAAACTGATTTCATATTATTTTTCATGATGATGTTTTCTACCTCTGAATATTTTTGGATATTTTTCTGAAACAGTCAATATTTTATGTTATTATTATAATATTATTATTTTAGGAATCTTTTCAGTTTTTTCTTTCTTTCTTTCCTTCCTTTTTCTTTTCCCCCATCAGCCGCCTGCACCCCATGTGGGCCACACCCCCCTCATTTACTCTTCCTCACCTCACTCACTTCTCCCTCTCTTTCTTTCTCTTTCTCTTTCTATTTCTTTTCCTTTTTTTTTTCCTTCTCCTTCTCTCTCCCTCTCCCTCCATCTTCGTAGCGACGTCTAGGCCAGAGCGCCGCCGACCACCGCGTGCCGCCCACGCCGGCGATCCTTTGTTAGTATTTGGAGTGCCTTATATTTATTGGAGAAGAATTCAGATTTTATGACAGTTCCTAATACGAATTTGTCTCCTGTTTAAGTTTGAATACAGGTTTCCAATTTCTCTAAGGAGGTGTTGATTTGAGTTCGTATTAGACTAGAATTATCCCAGGTGCCTATATAAACTCCTTAGGGATGGCCTTTTGAAGGTGTGTCATCAATCACATTTATATATGTTTAATGTAATTCTGAGAAAAGATTTGATAGTTTTTCTGATATGTATTTTTTCCTGATATATGAGTAGTAAAATACATATACTTTATATTTACTTCAATTGCAAACTGAGTATCATATCCATGAAGATATATGTTATTAAAACTCAATAAATTTTTTTGGACTTTGGTGAAAACAAAGCATTTTTTATGAAAAACTTTGTTCTATTTGGCAATGTAAAGCTAGATTTACCGGTTCTTTCAATCAAGTCTGCGGGACCTGATATTGTATTGATATTGTCTTTGTTGGATTTAAATCAGAGAAATACATTTTATATTTGAGAATAGTATATATTGTACCGCTATCTGGTATACAAATATCTCTGGTTTTGGTCTTGACTTCATCATTAGTATAATACATATCAAGCTTCATGAAGAAAAATCATTTGATGAGAATAAAATTTCAAACATATTAATAATAATAAAATATTATATTTAAAGATAATTTTGATAATTACAAATAGCAAAACAAAGTAATACAATCATATATCTAATTACCACCAGCATCTATAGAATCACGATGAGTTGAAAGATCAGCAAAATAACTAGTAAAATTTGAAGCATCAAGATGAGTTGAATCATCCATAGGATCATCATGTTCAGTGAAATTCACTTACTTTTCTTTTTCTTTCAAGAATGCCTTGTAAAGCTTACAAAGGTGTCTAGAGTTCGACAGACTCGAGACCAATGCCCTTTAAATCATACTTATAATAGGAATCTTCAGGATTCTGGAGAAAACGTTTACGAACATCTTTTCCTTTATCATGTCTTTCCGCATGATACTTCTTGTGGATCATGTTGTTTTGTGAAGAGTTGTAATAACCACCTCGACCGCGGCCACGACCACGACCATGTCCACGACCATGATTATATCTTCGTCCATAATTTAAAATAAAGCATTTGCTTCTGAAAATGCTGCTGAACCAGTAGGACGAGACTGATGACTTTTTATCAAAAGTTCATTGTTCCTCTCTGCCACAAGAAGAGATGAAATTAGTTCAGAATATTTTTTAAAACCACCAACCGATATTGTTGTTGCAGTGTTATATTAGATGCATGAAATGCGGAGTAAATTTTCTTTAGTATTCTTTATTTGTGATATCCATCCCACAGAATTTCAATTGAGATATTATTCTGAACATTGTAGAGTTATAATCACTGTCTTTCTTGAAGTCTTGAAAACGCAAAGCGTTCCATTTATCACGTGTGGTGGGAAGCATAAATTCCTTTTGATGATCAAATCTTTCTTTGAGATTTTTCCATAAGACACTTGACTCTCTTGTTGTGTGATATTCACATTTTAAGACTCGTCGAGATGTCTATGTATAAAGATCGTCGCTTTTGCCTATATTGGGACGATGTAGAGTTCATCTCTTTTATTGTCTCAGTGAGACACATTGACTCGAAATGCATTTCTATGTCAATGACTCAAGACATATAATTTCTTCTCGTGACATTTAATGGAATGAACTCAAGTTTTACAAAGTTTGACATTATGATAACTATAATAAAAGACACAAATAATTAGAATCACAATATTTTATTTCACAATAAAATAGTAAAATTACATCTCAATCATAATAGCGCTAAATAAAGGAGAAAAAATAAAAATTAAAAGTAAAAGGTTCGGTTGAAAATCACTTGGAGATATATCTCCAACAAAAAAGTTAACAATATTGATTATGATGACGGTAATAATAAACTTCAAAAATAAACTAAGCATCTTGAAAAAATTTTAACTGAAAGACTTGTAGAGGTGATGAAAAAATTTGAGAATGAAGAGAGATTAAGAAGTGAGTTATGAGGTTTAGAATTCACTAATTTATAGATTAAAAACTAGCGATTTATAATCGTTATATAGCTGTTGGAGGAGAGAGAAAAATAATTTGGATTTAATACAATTAAATGTTATAATTAAGAAGATAAAATAAATGCATTGTACTACATATAATTATGAGCTATAATATAAGGACGCCACTCTACTTGATGGGTGTTTTACAAACATAAATAGTAGAGGAATAGAATATATAATAGTGATAGTTTGTTGTTTATTACACTCAAGTATCAATTGAGAGGTTGGTAAGGATAATAACAAGAAATATTATTAGTTTGTAATAATCACGTCACCTTATTATAAATAGGTGGCAGAGCCTCTGTCATATATAGTAGTAGTGTTATATAAATATAATGAGTATAATAATCTAACTTTTCGTAATCACATCACATTACTATAAATAGGTGGCAGAATCTCCTTTTATATATAGTAGTTATGCTATACGAGTATTATGAGTAGAATAACTTGTCATTTTTTACCTTGAGATAGTAAATGTAGAGGTTGAAACTTGTGATAGGACTTTTCCTTGAGTTAATGGAAGCAGAGACTCATAACAAAACTTTACCTTGAGCTAATATGAAAGTAGAGGGTTGTGATAAAATTTTTTTCCTGAGTTGATGAAGGCAGAGGTTGGTGCCAGAAGTAGAGCGCTCGTGCTGATAACGTGTTGTAAAATTTGAGAAATTATAACACTGAAATAGAGAATTTTAGAGAGAGTAGAAAGAGAAATTCTTATTGATTTTTAAAATGTATATTAAAATGAATTAAGAATGACTTATTTATAAAACAACTTTGAGTTACTATGCAATCAATAATAAATCACATTTATTATGCGGGTTAATGAATGGAGGATGATAAAATGATTTTGATGGAGAGCCATCTTTTTTGGATTCGGTTCATGTGTGTGAGCCACACACACACATACAATAAGAAGACCAATCTCGCGATGACACGTGGATTGAAACTCTTATAATATGTGTGTGAGGCCCACAAATATAACATATTATAAGAGAATCAATATACGTGTCAATGCGTGATTGGTCCTCTTATTATATGTGTGTGTGGCCGAACCCATCTTTTTTGACCATCATAACAAGAGGAATAAAAGAGGAAAAGTCACTTTCGCCCTCCTTGTGTCAATCTCAACCTGGTGGTCTCGTGGCCCATCCCTCGCAAACGAACATGACCCAATTGTCCTCATCTGGGTCCCAACCACGAGTGCGGGTGAGAAACTGATCGGGTACACAACAAAAATGTGACCATTTTTCTTTTAACGAGTGGGTCGGACCCCTATCTGTTTCCCACGTGGCACTAGCCGCAATCGTACGGTGGAGAACGCCGGAACCGTTCGATCTCGGCCCAGGTACTGTAAACCTCAGGGGACGTCCCCTGTTGGCTTCTTCATCAATCCATATCGACCGTCCGTTTCATATCTGACGGCGCGTCTCTCTTTAAGGACGCTCAAAGTACCTGCCCAGTGATTGGGCGCCACGTGGAAGGATACCATTACGCGGCGCCCGCTGACGTGCCCGGGCCCTGTGGCGGCGATAGCCACTAGAAATATTCAAGAGGAGGGAAAGAGAGAGACAGAGAGAGGAGCTATTTTCAGGGGCATCAGCGGGGGCCAGGGGGGGAGGAGACGGCGACGGACGGAATCTGGAGGGAATATTCCGTTTGGGGTCGGATCGGACGGCGGGGAGATGGGGGTGCCGAGCGAGGACGTGGTGGAGATCGAGGTGGCGAAGCGGCAGGGGGAGCCTAGCGTCGTCACTGTCAACTGCCCGGACAAGACCGGCCTCGGCTGCGATCTCTGCCGAATTATACTCGAATTCGGCCTCTACATTACGAGAGGAGGTGAGAATCACTTTGGGAGAGAAAACTTATTGAATTTTATAATTTTTTATCTTGTTTTTTTTTTTCCTTTTTTGAGAATGAAGCTACATTTTTTCTCTCTCTTTTATTTGAATTTTGATTTGGTATGAGATGTTGGGAATTTAGCGTTTCGGTGATCTTTCGGTATGTGTGAAAATTGGAATTTTGGTTAAAAATTCGTACTTTAACATGGCTTTTTTATAATTTTGCTAGGAGATTTTGATCTGTCTATCATAAAGGGAGTGAATTTAAAAAATTCTTCATTGTTTGCAACTTATCATTGTATTTAGTATTTAGATGTTGGCAAAAAACTCTTTTTTTTCCTTCACAGGCTACAGATTTCTTTTGAAATTTTTAGCTGGTTGGTTTGATGAACTTTCTGTCTGATTTTATTCTTTGATCAGGTGGATTTTGGGATTTCATGAATTTGTTTCTGAGCAATAGAGGGGATTTTTGCCTCAACTTTTTGTTCTTTTAAAAGTTCATTGTTATTTTGTTAATATATCTTTGCTATACATGTTTTGATTCTAATAATGGAGCTTTTGCGTTTGATTACTCTTCCTGTCCTCCATATGCATTGTTCAACTTGCTTGAAATTATTTGTGATATACTGAGTAATAACAATGTGTTTTAGGAAATTCTGGTTTCTTGATCAATTGGGTTAACCTTGTTATCTTGTATCTAATCCCATTTATTTGCATTTTGATGAAGATGTCTCAACTGATGGGAAATGGTGTTTTGTTGTGCTCTGGGTTGTCCCTTGCTCTCCCAAGATAAACATTCAGTGGACTAGTTTGAAGAATCGGCTTTTGTCCTTGTGCCCATCAAATCCGATCCCATTCTATTACGACATTGACACTCGGCCCACGACATCCCAACTGTACCTCCTGAAGCTCTTCTCCGTCGACCAGAAGGGACTGCTGCATGGTATTCACTCATTGTCCCTTGTAATGATTTGTAGGAGTTTGGATTGCTTTGGTTGGTTTTTCTTATGGGTTATGAAATGTTGCAGATGTCACTCATGTTCTTTCTGAACTCGAGCTCTTGATTCATAGAGTGAAGGTTTCTACGACTCCTGATGGCAGAGGCATGGATCTCTTCTTTATAACAGATGGAATGTGAGTGTTGATCCACCTATTTTTTTTGCTTTTTATATTTGTTTCTTCCATGAGACGTAGTTTATGGTGTATGTCGCTTCTACTTACAATGAGCTTTTATATGAGTTCAACACGAGATGGTTTCTTATTAGATTTAACATTTGGAATACATATTGTGAGCGATCATTAATTGGATTGTCCTTATGTATAAATTTATGGTTCTATGCCATTCAGTTCTTAACTGGCTCAAGTATCAATTCCCGTATCGAGGTTTTGGAAAAGAGGATGGGAGACCATCAGGTAACATGGGTGAGATTTAATTTTTAGAAAGGATCTGAATGAGCTTGCTGAAAGCTTGCGATCGCCTTAAGTGGAAATGTCTGGTGAAAGAAAGGAACAACCCCAAATAATCAGGACATTGGAGTAATAGTTATTATTATTGGTATGATTATATATTATAAATGTATCAGTTGTCCTTGATAGGAATTAGTCGTAGATGTTCTTATTGTCTTTCTAGGAAAATAAAAGTGCCAAGCAATGAGCTACTTTTGTTTGGGTATACAACAATCGCTAGTTCCCTTCCATATTTGATTGAGGAGAAATATCATGAAACGTTGAACCTAACTCATCAGAGAGATATGAAATCACACTTATATGGACTCTGTGGTTTGTACCAAATTAGGCACATTGCAGATACATTCATTTAGTGATTCATGTCATAATCAGGTGATACATCATCACCACAACCTCGACGGTTCATGGATCATGTAAAACTCACAATAAATCACGTGCAAGCACATATAAGTACTTAAAAGAATTCTTACTCTGATACAGAAGTATCACCTCGTAAAGGAAGAAGATATGTCAATCCAATTTAGGCTACGTTTTCTTACTCAATTCATGTTGGTTTTTGCATCTGGTTGCTGCTAATTTCTTACTCAAGCTTGCTTAGAATATTTTCTTTTTTGTCCCCTTATGAGTTTTCAGGTCTAGAGATGTATCTTTTTCAAACCTCTGTAATTGTTGCCTCACAAATTATTAAGCTTCTCATGGTTAATATTTCTCAATTACTTTGTGATATGACTGCATATTGTGGTTCAGGGAGCTATTGCACACTAAAAAGAGACGAGATGAGACATGTGAAAGGCTAGATGCTGTTTTGGGAGAGTCATGCATTAGTTGTGAATTTCAGTCAGCTGATGATTTTCAGCAGGGTTTCTGTTCCCTTCCTCCAGCTGTTGCTGACGAACTGTTCTGCCCTGAGATGTCTGAAGGCGAAGTCGGTTCACAATCCCTTAGTCCAGATATGACGAAGCTGAAAAAGGTCAATGTGGTCATAGACAATTCCCTAAGCCCTTCCCAAACTCTGCTCCAAATTCACTGTGTTGATCAGAAGGGTCTCCTCTATGACATTTTGAGGACTTTGAAGGACTGTAGCATCCAGGTATCAGTCAGTTATAAGTTACTGTATGGAACTTCGTCTTTTGATTGAAAGTTTTCTCTATTTCTCTTAATGTTATTATTATTGTGTTTAGTTGGCTACTGTGTAATTGAAAATTAAACTGCATCTGGGAGCGTGACATAATTTTCTTCATTAACAAATAGAAAAGAGGAAAGTACAGGCTAATGACAAAGAAAAGAACATTTGGTTACTGCTAGAAATTTTTAGGTTTCAGCACAACCCTGGCAAAGAGAATGCTCTGTTTATCAATCAGTTTCTTGATAATTTTATATCATTTTGCACAGTCATATGCAGGTCATAGATGTTACAAAACTAGCATAAATATCCCGATCAATCTGATTATTTGGTTAAATTTTTTAAAAAAAATTTATGTCCTTTCTTCAGTATGGGTTGTCCTGTAGCTAGATTTATTTGTTTAACTTACGGTATGTAGCTCGCCAAAAAAAGGCAGGGGCATCCTCAATTATCTTCCAATTATTGTGATTCAGACATTATAAATACATGTGGACAAATATTTAGCTCTAAGCACCTCATACCTTACATATCAAGTGGTCATAGAAGGAACTCACATTAAATAATTTGGAAGTTGCTTTCTTTCTGTCATGTCTTATTCATAGTCAAGTCTTGAACTGCTTGGTTTTGGCTTAGATATGTTTAAGGTGCAGGTGGGTAGACCATCATGGATGGTGTGGACCATCAATTGGCCCACAATTTTTATTTCATTCCTCTGTAAACTTTTTCCATCTGGCACCATTCATATTCCAACACGACCTTGCTAAATATTAAATATTACTTGGATCCTTACCTTTTGGTAGTGGACAATCATTGATTTGTCCGTAGATTTCCTTCAGAGTAGTAAGAACTAACGAGACTTACAACTCCAGGCTGCATCTCTCTTACTGTCCTCAATTCTTGCATCTCTACCTTAATAATAACAACTGTCATTGCATTACTAACATGAATTTTGTTTCTGATGTAATTTAGATTGCCTATGGTCGATTCTTATCGGACAAGAAAGGTTATCGGGAAATTGACCTATTTATTCAGCAAGCCGATGGGAAAAGATAGTCGATACTGAGAAGCAGAATTCAATTTGTTCCCAACTGAGGTTGGAGATGCTCCACCCTTTGCGAGTTATAATTGTTAACCGTGGTCCGGATACGGAGCTTCTGGTTGCTAACCCCGTTGAGCTGTCCGGTAAGGGAAGGCCTCGGGTGTTTTATGACGTCACGCTTGCTCTAAAAGTACTTGGGATCTGCATTTTCTCTGTAAGCAATCTAAACACACTAATTCTACTACTCGTTGTAGATTTCAGGAATCTCGACAATTGATTGGTGCTTAATCTTCTGTATTAGGCTGAAATCGGCAGGCACACAGCATCGGACAGGCAGTGGGAAGTGTACAGGTTCCTCTTGAAGAAACCCGAGAGTACCCTCTGGCAAATGGGCGAGCTAGAAGTCAGATTGTGGATAGAGTAAGGAGGACTTTGATGGGGTGGTGAGAGCTGTAAAATCATATAAAATCGATGAGCTGGGCATAGCGACCTTTACTTTCTAGTCAACTATTTTCCGTGATTATTTTGTCATTTGGTGGCCGTAGACCGCCTGCTCTTCATCTGTAATTACTACATAGCAAGAGGATATTTCGGGTCTAATTCCTTGCTTCGCTGCAATTGAAATGCTCCTCTTATTTATTTCCATCAATAATTTTCCTTACATTTCTCATCTCCTGGTTCAAGGAAAGCTTGGAAGTTGTCAGTGAAGAGACTTTGCTAGAGGCTGCTGAACTATTGCTTCGTAATCAGCTTCTCATTGAACTTTCTGAAGCCTAAAGCTCATCCTCTCTAATATTTAGATGGAGTCTTGGCAAACGCTTGAGCTCTCACTGAATACTGTCTGTGTCGCTGTGAGTTTCATATGCAACTTATTGCTAGAGGCTTTGTAACTGATAGCTGATTACAATCAATCTGCAATCAGAAGCTTTCTTCTTACATTGCGCGAAAATCATTTATCAGTGAGTTTTATAGTTGAAAAATACTGATATTGTTGGTTGTGACTGTGCTATTTTCTTAAAAAGATGCATATAAATGACAGATTAAATTAAACCAAACTTTCTAGCATGCTACTACAGAATTAAAACAAAATGAGAATGCAGCCGCGTAGAGAAGATTTCTATGTGTCTCAGAAAATGAACAGGGAAAGTACTCGGGAATGTAGCAGGTCCAAGAACCTTTGAAGGAAGCTGCATTCGTGTCCACATGTTGTGGTCCGGGGCTTCAGCCCGGATCGGACGCGCGTGTAAAGACTGTGCCTCTTGGCCTAACACTCATAACAATAAACTTAGAAAGAGTTAGTATATATAGAGAAACTCAAAGTTTCCTTCCAAAACCAAATACGCACCCAACAGATATCACAAGGATGCTCCATCAAATTCTACGGGAGGGCAGACACACCCTGGCAATGGAGGTAACATAGTCCCCAGTAAGCATTTATTCAAACAAACTGAATCTGATTATTACTTGTTGCCGACGCTTGGGATGCCTGGATTTGGGATGAGTTTTTGAGGGAAATTGTCGAATATCATTGAACATATTGATGCATAGCTCAGACAGTATCTCAAGTTGGTTGCTTATGCAGGTAGATAATGGGTGGTACTTATTTTAAAACAAGCACATTTCGAACGACTGCAATTTAGAATTCCCCCGTGGGTCACGGCATCAATAATTCATCAGAGACCAGCAACTTCATCCATTGTACTTTGGTTTGCAGAGGGTCCATCCGACGTGGACTCTGATTTGTTTAAACAGCACTGTGTCGAGGGATACATCGTTGTCATCCGCCGCATCCCATTCATTAATGCCCAGTTCCTGCAATTATCAGCTCAGGACTTCCCCTTCAATCTTTGGTGCTATTCAAGCAAGATAGAATTCGCAGTTCCAGTAAAATTCTGTTAACTACAGCAGGGTTGTGATTCTGATGTTGCAGCTCGCAGATTCTCATTAATTAATGCTCAGTTCTGCAATTATCAGCTCAGGACTTCCCTTCAATCTTGGTGTTATTCAAGCAAGATAGAATTCGCAGTTCCAGTAAAATTCTGTTAACTGCAGTAGGGTTGTGATTCTGATGTTGCAGCTCGCAGATTCCCATTAATTAATACCCAGTTCTGCAATCATCAGCTCAGGGCTTCCCTTCAATCTTGGTGTTATTCAAGCAAGATAGAATTCGCAGTTCCAGTAAAATTCTCTCAACTGCAACAGGGTTGTGATTCTGATGTTGCAGCTCGCAGATTCCCATTAATTAATGTCCAGTTCTGCAATCATCAGCTCAGGACTTCCCTTCAATCTTGGTGTTATTCAAGCAAGATAGAATTCGCAGTTCCAGTAAAATTCTGTTAACTGCAGTAGGGTTGTGATTCTGATGTTGTAGCTCGCAGATTCCCATTAATTAATGCCCAATTCTGCAATTATCAGCTCAGGACTTCCCTTCAATATTTGGTGTTATTCAAGCAAGATAGAATTCGCAGTTCCAGTAAAATTCTGTCAACTGCAGCAGGGTTGTGATTCTGATGTTGTAGCTCGCAGATGTAAGGGTTGTGATTCTGATGTTGCAGCTCGCAAATTCTCATTAATTAATGTCCAGTTCTGCAATTATCAGCTCAGAACTTCCCTTCAATCTTAATGTTATTCAAGCAAGATAGAATTCGCAGTTCCAGTAAAATTCTGTCAACTGCAGCAGGGCTGTGATTCTGATGTTGCAGCTCGCAGATTCCCATTAATTAATGCCCAGTTCTGCAATTATCAGCTCAGGACTTCCCTTCAATCTTGGTGTTATTCAAGCAAGATAGAATTCGCAGTTCCAATAAAATTCTGTAACTGCAGCAGGGTTGTGATTCTGATGTTGCAGCTCGCAGATTTAGCGTACGGATTCAGGTAACATTTTGTGCAAGCTTTAACAATGCATATTCTGATTTCTCGGCAGCGCGACGAGGCGGACGATGGCTTTTGAATGGACGTGTCTGCAATAATTGAGCAGGAAACAGATCTGATCCAGATGAGGGTGTGGTCCGCCGCGTCCCAGTGATGAACTTGTCAAATGCCGCGGCTTTCAGCGACAACGCAGGCAATTATTAGCCAGCAAGAATCCACATGTTTCTTTTGTTTTGGTGCTTGGTGCTGATTCAGCTTGTGGTTGAATGTGACAAAATGGAGGGAAAATTGTCAGCTGGATTCTCGGAGAATCACGAGGAGGGTGGACGCAATGCTCTCGAATATTCTTGGTTCCCTTGATGAAATCTGGAGCTTGCAAATTTGATGGTCTTTTAAGTGAAAAAGGTGAGCTTTTTACCTGTGAACATCAAGTTTTCTCTGCATTTGGTCAGAAAACATTTCATTTGTTTTCATGATATCACAAAATACTCCTCATTTTATTGTTGTTGATGTAATCTGATGATATAAATGATCTGCATAATTCTGGCTGATGTTTAGCTATATTTCAGATTGGGTGAAAACAGAGCAAAGTGGTCATTTGCCAATCTTTTTGAAAGGAAAAAAACACAGGATCATGTGAAAATTGACTGAGGGACAGTTTTTTCTAAACTACAACTAGCTTTATCTAACATTTGGTCTTGCCCACAATTTTTTTTTTAAAAAAAATTGTTGGCTAGAATTTTTCCTAACTCTAAAACGTCCAAAGAAAATTTGTCTTCCACTCTTTATTCAAACATGCATATAAAGTAAGTGAAACTATAATTAAAATTTGCAAATTATAATTTACAAACCTCTAACTATAACTAAAATAAACTACAACATAAAAATTTCAAAGCCAAACTTGCCCCTAGTGAGTTATATATATATATATATATATATATAGGAAAATTGTGTGAGAAACTTTCTCACACGAAGACCGTGAGAAAGCTATATAGGAGCTTTTATGTGGATGATCCGAACCGTTCATCTTGATTTATATACTTTATTTAGACTATCAATTAAAAATCACGCAAGTCCGAACTTTTTAACCCATACAACAAGTACTTACAAAACATATGTTATATTCACCGTAGAATAAAGATGTCACCTTGATGCATCGGTAAAAAAGTTGGAATCGCGTAATTTTTTATTGGTAGTCTAATTAGAGTATGTAGATCATGATGAACGGTTCGGATCATCTATAAAATCTCTCTTATATGGTTTTCTCACGAAACTTATTATGAGAAAGTTTCTCATTTGAAAATTTTCCTATATATATATATGTGTGTGTGTGTATGTATGTATGTATGTATACATGCATGCATGCTAAACAACAAGCACAACTATTTGGGTTGATAATAAGCCTAAAATGCATAAAACTATCATGAACTTTCATCTGTTTTCAGAAAACTTTCAAAATATGTAAAACATACTCTAGGAAACTACGTGACTTGTTATCAACTGAAAGCAAAAAGACCAAACTACCCCTATGTAATAACTGACCCCCACAACTCTATTTTAACCCCAAGAAAATAAAATAAAATAAAAAATAATTAAGTTTTATCCCTATGATGAAAATATCCTCATTGTTCTATTAGGTTTCATCTGGTGCAAATACAGTTGTGTAAAAGCCACCAATTCAATCCACATCCACAACCCTCATTGTTATTTTACAGTCTTCTCAAGTGACAAATCCAGCTCAGTGATAACAAACTTTGCAGGTAAGTATTGTGATTAGGGGTGCCACCGGATACGGATTATTCGCGGATATCCGCATCCGAATCCGCCTCCAATCCGGATACGGATATCATTTTTTCACATCCGTCAATATTCGTATCCGTATCCGTATTCGAAAGTTAGGTGCGGATACGGATATGGTAAAAGTAATACCTTATTCGTATCCGATCCGATATCCGAATGTCGCGTGCTTCATAATGGTATCGGTATGGAGAAGACTATTCTTCAATGGAATAAGGCATTAAATTTTGATATTTTGAGTTTGGTGAAAAAGTAATAGTGAAAAGTATTCGATTCTTGCAAGAGCACCACAAGATATTTTGAGTATTTCAACATCAACCATGTCATCTGAATCAGCATTAGTAGCGGAGGACGTTTAATCTATTGTTATAGAAGTCAAATGACAATGAATACGATGAATGTATTGATATGTACACAATAATATCATAATATGTATCACATTTAATATTTTAGTAGATGAGATAAAAGTAATATAAGTATTTCTGTTTAATTTATCTTTAACCATATCCATTTTTAACATATCCGATTAGCATCCGCATCCGATCCGCTAATATCCGATTTATATCTGATATCCGATTTGGCGGATACGGATATCATTTTTTCACATCCGTCAATATCCGTATCCGTATCCGAAGGTTGGGTGCGGATATGAATATGGTAGAGGTAATATCCGATCCGTATCCGATCCGATGGCACCCCTAATTGTGATGATCTATTTTCCATTTTTTTTTTATAAATTTGCCAAGTCACTCTATTTTAACTAATGTGCATTGTTACTGCTAACACCTGGACGACTTAGAAGAAACTTTGATTGATACAGAAGAAAGAGAGGGAGGAGATCCAGAGAGGGAGAGAACGAAAATGAGGGATAGATAATTAAAAAACTAGGAATATAGAAGGAGAAATAAGTTAAAAGTTAAAATTATCATAAAGTTAAAGGCAAATTTTATGCATTTTTTTTATAATAATTACCCAAACTCATTTTGGGCTTAGCTTTGGGCCAAGTTCCAACGCTTAGTCCCCTCATTTTTATATCAAGCGACCAGGCTTGAGTCATAGACTTGTGGACAGAAGCCCAGGGCTTAGCCCAAGTTTATTATGTTCGTCCTTAAAGGATAAGGGCTGAAGCCGCTGAACTAAGCCCAGTCCATATAATGGATTACACTGAAATCCTACGGTGACGCTTGGCTTGCTCGCAGCCCTTTAAAGGCCTAGTTTGGGATTTCATTAGCTTAACATGAACTCATGGTTTGTCTGCATATAAATCAGGATTTTGCTAATTTTTGTGACATGTTTGGTAACGAAAGTAAAAAACTTAAGTGAGAAAATATTAGAGAGAGAATTATGTATTTGGCCAAAACTTGCATCAGAATAGAGTTTTGAAAACATGATTTTTGATCAGTTTTGAGCTCCTCATATTATGGTTTTGGAAACTAGATTTTGGTTGCTAAACAAGTGTAGTTTCATCTTATGTGATTTTGGTCCAAAGCCATGCAAACATATGGTTTCAAAGATTAAAATCATGTTGCCAAACTAGGCCTCAGAAGTAGACCTCAGTTGTAATTTTGAAGCACTGACCTAGAGATGACAATGAATAAGGCCGGCCCACAGGCCCTTGCACCCGGCGGGAAAAAAAGCCTAAGCCTGGTCCTGCCCGGATAAAAAATGGGTAAGGGTGGGGCTTCATTTTTGGGCCGGGGTTGGGGCCTACATTAGGCTTGGCCCCCACCCCGATTCTCACCCCGGCTCTCAAAGAAATCTGTTTTAGGGCCCTACTTATTAGTCCAAATTCAATATGCTCATTTTCTTAATTAATATTATTATTACACTACAAATTAGTATTATGTTATGCTTTTTAAAAATTTAAAAGTCAAAGAATGATCTTAATTTTAGGGAACAGAGACAAATAAATAAGAAAAAATATGAGTGTATTATTTTCTCTAAGTTTTAAGTAACATTAGGGCCCAAATGAAGGTCCAAGGGTCGGCCCCCAATGCCCTAGAGTTGGGGCGAGTCTGTTGAATTAGGGACTATGGTCAGGATTAGAGGCAAATTTAAGGTCCAAAGTATTTTGAAATCGAGCTGCGGCTGGGGCCTGCCGTGGCCGGGTCCGGTCCCGACCTATTATAATCCGTACCCAGCCATTGTTAAGTACACATGGAATTGGTACTGGGCTGAAACTCAGACGCTTAAGAGTTTTAAAATAGAACTCGAGTAAAAGATAATTTCTTACTTCCTAAATTAAAAATTAAAAATTATATTAAATAATGGGAGACTAGAAATGAAAGCTCGCATTCGCTCAATATTACATTGCTGGACAACAAAACAGTATCAAAATTTGAAATTAAAGAAAGATGTTGAGAGATTAAATTTTGAAATAAATATACTTTTTTTTTTATATATGTATTGAAAAGGGGAGGAATTCATTCTTATGGAACAACCATTGACAAGAAAATAAAATAAAATCAAATTACACATAACACATAACACATAACAGTAATATTATTTGTATTATTTTTTTATACTATATTATACTATTATTTTATAAATTGTAAGTCCTACAATTAATAATGAAACAGGAGCTACAATTCATATTTTTATGAGTAATATGATATAGTATAAAAAAAATAATACAAATCAATTACTTAATTAGAAATATCATTAGAAATATCGTAAATTGCCTTGTTGTGGTGTGCCCTCAGGCCGGCCCGGCCCAGTTCTGGGCCCATGTCATCTCTCATTACCGGTCGCCCATAAATAAATAACAATAACCGCTTGCAGATTTTCATCTCCCCAGACTCATCGGAACTCGAAATGGACTCACTCCATCTCGTCGTCACTCTCTGCTCCCTCTCTCTTCTCCTCCTCGCTTCCTCCGCAAACCCTAACCCTAGACCCAACCTCTCTCGACCTTACCATCGAGCTCCTCGCCGGTTCGCCGCCGACCTCATCAGAGACCTCAATCTGTTCCTGGAGGGATCGATGGGAGCGCGGACTGGATCGAGGAAGTAGGAGGAGGAGGATCGTCTCGGATCGTGGAGAAGAAGCTGAATCTCGAAATTCTCGGAGATATCGGATCCGGTGTCTCGGTCGAGGAGCTAGGGCATCATGCTGGATACTACCGCCTTGAGCACACTCAGGCTGCCAAGTAAAGATTACTTTTTTGCTTGATTGTTTTCTTTGACATATTTTTTGGGTAATTAGAGTAGGTATTTATAGAATTCAGCTCTTATTTTCATATGTTATTGGATTAATAATGTCCTTAAACATTTTGATAGTGATTCGGGAATGGTGGAAATTCATAATTCATAATTTTAGTAATTTGACATGATTTTTTATATAAATTTGGGAATGATGGAAATTCATAATTCAAGAAAAGTTTTTTTATTTTTAAAATAATGCTGATAGCATGCGTCAATTATTTATTTCGGCGGAGGGAGATGTGGATTCAATAGTTTTCTTTCCTTAAATTAAAAAAAAAATTAAAACTTTAAGCGGAAGGGAAATGTTTGAAAGATTTTGTGAAGTAAATTATAAAAGTTATAATATTCTCAAAAATAAAAAAAAAAACGAAAAAGAAAAAAATGACGGAAAATGAAAAATTGACATAGTGAGTAAAATTATCTGTCTCAGACGAGATAATTGGGAAATGAGATTGGGTTGGAATTATAAGGCAGACATTGAGAAGGCAGACTTAAAATGGGTGTCCTGCATCCTAAGGTACTCCATAGATTCTTTCTTTGGCTGATGCACACTTTGAGATCTATACTCTTGAGTGCACAACGGCCTCAGTGATAAATTTATTGCCTGATGAGCTTGTTCTTCTGTGAAGCTGTGTAAAAATCTATTATGCATTACATGCATGCATATAGATAGATCTCTATATATGTGTGCATGCTTGTGTGCTGTTTGCATATGTATATACAATATATCCTCATATCACTTCTAAAAAAATAGTCATATAGCTTCGTTGTGGTCTGAGACCATGTCTATTTCTTGCAGAATGTTCTATTTCTTCTTTGAATCACGAGGCAGCAGTAGTGACCCCGTTGTTCTTTGGCTGACTGGTGGTCCTGGTTGCGGCAGTGAATTGGCCCTTTTTTATGAAAATGGCCCTTTCCATATTGCTGATAATATGTCACTGATCTGGAATGACTATGGATGGGACAAGGTGCTGCTTATATGTCCAATATATTATTATTGTTATTATGGAAATTTTGCAGATTGTATTGTCCATTTAGTAAATTGTTGTTTCCGTCTCATACCATCCTTGTAGTTTTAGTTGACCATTGGCATCTATAACACAGGTGATATACTTCTTATTACTAAGAAGAGTAAACTTCTTTTGCATTTGACAAAACTGATTCCGTTTTTCAATTTTCACCGAATTCGGTGTCATCTTTAAACACTGAAGACTGGGCTGAAGTGCTTTTCTTCTTTATGTTGATGTTTGATGCGATATATGATCCACCACCAGTAATATGCAAACTGTACATCATCGACAAATAATCATAAATTGCTCCGTACTATTTCTTTCTTGTTTATTTAAAACCTAATCTTATGTTTCATTGGTTCTCCAGGCATCAAACCTCATATTTGTGGACCAGCCAACCGGTACTGGATTTAGTTATAGCACTGATTTACGTGACATTCGATATGGTGAGAAGGGTGTAAGCAATGACATCTATGACTTTTTGCAGGTAAATGTTGATTGACATTTGGAAACTGGCTGACTTGTTTGGAAGTATTTAACTCCCAGCACTAACTAATTTCCATATATGCTCTATGTATGTTAGGCATTCTTCAAAGAGCATCCAAACTACCTGCTGAATGACTTCTATATAACTGGTGAATCATATGCTGGACACTATATCCCTGCTGCTGCTGAACGAGTTCATCGAGGAAACAAGGGAAATCAAGGCTTGCATTTAAACTTAAAGGTAACACATGAAACAAGTACAACCGGTCGGAGACTTGATGTGTTTGGAACTTGGCTGTACGATTGTGTTCAATTATTTGTAAAGTCTTATATTTTAATTGTTCTCCTTGACTTGCTCTAACTAGATAGCTGCTTTTATTTCTATTGCGTTGCATGTCTCAAACATCACCTGTTTACATTTGCATCTACGTGCAGAAAAATAGTGCTCACAGTCAATATTATCTATTTGTAGGGGTTTGCTATAGGCAACGGACTCACGGATCCTGCAATTCAATATGGGGCATATGCTGATTATGCATTTGACATGGGTCTAATCAACCAAACTGCACATAACACAATCAACAAGATATTTCCTTTGTGTGAACATGCAATAAAACTTTGCGGTAATCACTATATTCTGATAAATAGTAAAATTTCACACTTCTACAATTTTTCTGTATGGCTGTTAAAACAAAGGTGTTATCTGGCAGGTCCTTCAGGGGTTATAACATGTGGTGCTTCGTATATTGTTTGCCAATCTATCTTCACTTCCATTATTCGTCTTGCTGGAAATATAAACGTAAGTAATCTACCTTTTCAAGATATGTTGTTAATACTTAAGAAGCATTCATTTTTCTTATTATAGTGCTTTCAATATTTTTCAGTATTATGATATTCGAAAAGAATGTGTGGGAAGCCTCTGTTATGATTTTTCAAACATGGAAAAGTTTCTAAACCAGGAGCCTGTCAGAGATGCCCTTGGTGTTGGTGACAGGAAATATTTATCATGTAGTCCTCTTGTGTACGTGGCTATGATCACAGACTGGATGAATAATCTGGAGGTTGGTATTCCTGCTCTGCTTGAAGATGGTGTCAAACTGCTGGTGTATGCTGGTGAATATGACCTCATATGTAACTGGTTGGGTAAGTGCACGCTCTCTCTGTGATTATTCATAAATTCAGCTAACATCTTACAAGTTGTCAATGCCTTTTCTTATAATAATAACTTAAAGCTTCCTAAGGAACCCAAATCAGTTTAATTTCTCAGATCTTTCAGTATTCCTAGAAAGTGAGATGAAAAGACTTGTGTTATCAAACATTATCTAACTCAATATTAATTTGATTCAGGTTCTTATGTCGTTAATTTCTTTTGAAAATTACTTTTCTGATGATAAATAAGTTGCTATTGAATTTATTGTGAATACATCTTAATTTACAGCCATTTGTTTGCATTGTGATTGAGATTTGTTATGGCATATACTAATTTCATATGTTTATCTTTTAGCTATTGATTTCAAACATATTGATGTTTTTCTTAGTCTCAATTAGTGGCAGGTCCCAGTACATTCCCTTTACTTGTTTTGAAGGTTCCAAGCACCTGATGTCCATCGAATTCTTTTTATAAATACGATATATGAATTTTGACCCATTGCATTGAAAGGGACACCTAGAGGGGGGGGGGGGGGGGGGTGAATAGGTGTTTGTGCTAATCTAAAACTAAGTGCAAAACTAAGTGCGCTAAATGCGGAAGCTAATGCAAATTATGCAACACACTTAGTACAATCAACAAGTGTAGCCGAATTCCCCGTGAAGGGCTCTGGACTAACTCCTCTTGATTCCCCTTGAATGGGTTGAGGTGCTATGTGAAGCTCTTGTTGATTAGGTACAAGTGAGGCACACACAAACAACCAAGCATATACAAGATATAGCAATGTGAATTATGCAAGGCACAACACAAGCAAATTGATATGATATGACAATATGAATTATGCTCAACACAAGCAAATATAATATGAATGAAGTATGATGCTTTGCACAAATGTAAAGAGAGAGAGTTTAGAGACAAGTGGATCAAACGCAAACACAATGATATGTTTCGAGGTTCGAGCACCCTTGCTCTACATCCCCGCCTACACCACCGTGTAGGATTTCCAATCCACTATACCGTCTACCGAGGACTCCCACCGAGGGAACCTTCACCGAGAAGGATTTGTACAACAATGGAGTACCTAACTCCTCTCTCAAACAAACACATCCTCACACAAGAGGGGTAGGCCCTTAGCCAAACAACCACAACAACCAACACCTCTACCGAAGAGGGTTTACAACCAAACTCCACCCCTCACAAGAGGGAGCAAACCAATCACCCGATCACCCCTACCTAAGAGGGATACAACAAGAATAAGGGTGTTTACAACAAGTGGTTCCAAAAACCACAAACTCAATCTCTCTTTCTTTTCTCTTTTCTTTTCCACAAAAACAAGATCCTAAATAGATTAGGATAGGTGATAGCTCAAGTGTGGAAACTAGGTGTTTTTGGAAACAAGCAACAAAGAAAAACTACTTGGGAAATCTCTTGTATATGATAGAAATTAAAGATCAAATCAATATCCCAAAACCCTAGTTTTCTTTGATTTTCCAAAACCCAAAAACAATAAAGATTGGAAGTTTAAAGCACAAAACTCTTTTTAAAACTCTTTTAAAACAATAGAGAAAGTCTGAAAATTTTGTCTCTAAAAACCTTGGCCAAAAACCCAAAGAGATGGGGTTTTTATAGGCCCATCAGAAAACTAGCCGTTAGAGCTGAGCTGGCAGCTCTGACAGGCAACGGTCGACCGGCCCGGTCGACCGCCAACGGTCAGAAATATGACCGTTGGGCAACTGCGGTCGACCGGCCCGGTCGACCGAAACAAACAGAGAGCACTGTAAGTGCCCCGGTTGACCCGAGCGCGTCGACCGTCCCAGTGCCTCCAAACGTGCACAGATTTGTGCACGTCGGTCGACCGGCCCGGTCGACCGACTTCACCCAAGTCGACTAGGTCAGGTTGACTAGTCGACTGATTGAAGCCTGGAACAGAAATCTGGGTCAGAAAAACAGTGTAAAATATTTTTCTAAAAATCTTTTAACAAATCTAAAAATCACCAAAAATAGTTTTATCATTTTATATGGAAACACAAACTTGTGATAAAAATTTAAGACATATATCAATCATATAAATTCATTTTTGAGTCTTGTAAAGTTTATCAAAAACCAACACTTATATTTTATCAAACTTGATTTTTCAACACATGAATAGGGATATCAAAATAAGTTTGTCTAGCAAGTTAAACCATGTATGTATATTCTAGAATACATCTAATGTACATAGAAATAAAGTAAACTTGTTTGATCTACTATTCATGAAAACCAAATCCAAAACATGAAAACGTGTGTGTTGTGCACTTGAGCATATCAACTATACTAAGCTTTACAAATTGGATCTAAACACACTAACTAAACTATGGATACCTAAGTCTTCTTGATGATCTTCATCTTCAAGTAGACTTGCTCCAAAACTCCATCCATGGGCTAGGCAATGTGTGATCTTGACGCTTTGGCCCTGGAATCATCATGAAAAGCTTCTAAACACCTTGTGTGAAGCTAATCACCAACTAATATCTTGGTTAATGATCTGAAACTTAACAACACAAGATTATTAGTAAACATAACTACATGAGTTAATCATCATCAAAACTAGGGTGGAAGGCCTTTGGGCCAACAATCTCCCTTTTTTTGATGATGACAAAACTCATGGAGTTATATATGCATGGATTAAAGTTAAGCTTCAAAGAAGCTCCCCCTTAACTCATGCATAGACATAAATAATAAGATATGGAAATGAAGCACATGAATATGTATGCAAGTATGGAGATAAAACATGCAACAAGCATAAATCAAAATCTTTTTCTCCAAAAACATATATGCATAAATAATAAGGAAGACAAATACTTCTCCCCTTAAGCAATGAAAACATGCATAAACTCAAATACTTCTCCCCTTTTTGTCAATCATCAACAAAGGGTTTAAAGTAAAATCAAATCAAACCAATTTTTCTCCCCTTTTTGTCAAACAAAAAGATCAAGAAAGGGTTAAACAATCCAAACAATAAAATGAGGGGTAAAAATCTTTCTCCCCTTTTTGTTAATCAACACAATAAAAACAATGTTCTCCCCTTTTTGTCTAAAAACAAAAACAAGGTCAATAAGGGGTAACTATAAACAACATGATATCAATAGAAAAATATGTCAATGAAACATCTTGATATCAATTGAAAATAAACAAGGATCAATAAATTTTATATGCTATATACATTCATGAAGAGGAAGGCGCTAAGTTAGCTTCCCTACACATGCGCATTACATGAAAGAGGGATGTTAAGCCCTAATTCACATAACACACACTATGTAACACTATGTAATGCATAAGAGGAGATGTGAAGCTCCCCCTACACACGTGTACCACATAAAGAAGAGATGTTAAGCTCTTCAATACACAATACACTCAACATGAATCTATATGTAGAAGAGATGTTAAGCTCTCCTTGCATATAGTCAATATAAATCAAAACTTTTGTATTTTTCTTTAAAAACAAAAATTTTTAGATACCAATTTTAAGCAAAAACACATGAAACATCTTGATATCAATTGAAATTAAACATAATAAATTTGAATGTCTAAACAAAATTTTGATACCAATTGTAAATAATTTTCATATTAAACATATGATACCAATATGAAATTTTCAATCATAAAGTAAGGGAGTGGGAAACAAATACCAATTGAAGAATCACCAATTGAAAGACAAAATTGAATTTTCTCCCCCTTTATGAAATACCAACCAAAAAAAATTGCATGGGCTTGATACCAATTTAAAAGTAATCAATTGAAACAAAATTGAAGTTCAAGCACTAGCATAAACAAGACTTGTGAAAAATTTATGTCTTAAGCACAAATAAAACAAGTATATGTGTATGAAATAGAATGAGTACCAATCACCAATAGATGATACCCATTGAAAATATACATACACAATAAACATATGAGTATACACTAAGATCAAAATGATACCAATTGAAAGAGTTCAATGATACCAATTGACATAACAATAAAAGCATGGTATAACTCATATAATCTACCACCTAATCATGGTTCAAGTTTAAAATGATTTTCATAGTAAAGCATACATGAGCATGATCTCCCATCCAACCGCCCGTGGATGGTAGGGGTTTTCAAAAATAGATTTGAAAATGTAGTTTTGTTTGAAAATCACTAGCAAATTGAAGAATACGAACTAGTCAAAATGAAAAACTTGTTAACTAGTGCGAAATCTTTCAAGCAAGGAATAAACTAAAAATAATTTTCATAAAACATGAAATCCACATGATAATCAACACTCTAATTCAATTAGGCATAAATATGACTCATGAATACAAAACATGAGCAAGTAATAAATGTGAGTGTACAAATAAAGTGTGAATATCATAATCATGAAAATTTTTCATTAAGCTCAATTATTTCTTAAACATGAAAACATCCAAAATATGAAAACATCCAAAATATGAAAATCATTAAAACTTATTTAATCTTCAAGGTATATGTATGTCTAATACAAACTAAAGTATACATACATATCCAAAACACAACGAGTCCACAAAAATATATGCATTAAGGCACGTGGCTCAAAAGGATAAACATGTATATCTAATAGTTTGGACAAGATAGACATATACATGAAGTTAAACAATTAAACACAAAATTAAGAAAAGCTAAATCTTCACCAAAACACATTTCATTTCAAGGTATATGTATGAATTGTCAACACAATAAGTATACATACATATCCCTAAACACAATTGAGTCCATATATAGATTTGCATGAAAGGCAAATGACTCAAGGGGTATACATGTATATCTTAAAGTTTGGCAATGCAAACATATACATGAAGTGAAAACTCATAAAACAAATTCAAAAATAGGAATACAAGTTTAAAATGCATGAATCATCAAAACTAGATTATACTAGCACATCTAATGGGTTCAAATAAGCAATCAAGCCCAACTATATATGAATTATTTGTCGCCCATTCTATGAACAAGTATATAACTAGTTTTAATGAAAACTAACATCTAAACAAGTAATCAAGACTTGAAGCATAAAAAACAAGTATAAAAACCATCATGATAAGACTAAAACATGATTACTATGTAAATTCACATGTATTAGATTCATGATGTACATTATAGCTAAACAAAGGTGAGAACACTAAGTATGTGTTCACATAAGCATGTGTGTCTCAAATACTATACATGTATGTCAAGGATCTAATAAACATGGAATGAACATACTAATCCATAGACATCAAAAACATGCTATAAACAATGAATATTAAAACATGTAAACAATAAATGGAAGTAAAGGATTGTTACCAAAACGAAGAAGCAACTTTCCTTGTCTCCAAAACATGGTGGTCCTCTCCACCAAATCTTCCTTGAAAGTGATGCATCCAATAGATTTCCTTAAGTCCGGAACGCATCCACTCCAAGGTGTCATCACTCTCACGTCATGTGAGAGCCCACACCTACATCAAAAACTTTAGGGGTGGTCTTTGGTACACATACTCTTTTGGGTCCATGGGGGTTAGTACCTTCTCTAACCCAAACAAACTTCTTTGCTAAATTCTCAACATGTAAACGATCATAGCAAAATTTAGCAAGATGGCCTTTTCGGCCACAATGTGTACATGTGTACACATGAGCATACATGTGTTGATGGTGTCCGTGTGGAGCATGTGTATGCCGTGGAAGGTGTGCATGCATAAAAGTTGGAACTTGTTTCTTACGAACCAAGGATTCCAAGCGTGTATGGTTCTTAGCACATTGGCTCATAGTGGAGCCCAAACAATCCATTTTCTTCTTCAACATGTTTATATCATTTTTAATCATAGAAGAAGTGGAGCATGTAAGGGGTGATCTAGGTGAAACTACCCTAGCATGGCAAACATGTTCATCAATCTTATTTTTCAAAACAACATTTTCTTTAAACACTCATCTAAATCATTTGAAATGGAAATAATTTTATTTTTCAAATCAACATTCTCTTTTAAAACAAAATCAATTTTGAAGACAAGTTTTCATTTTTCTTCAAAAATGTTTCACAATCATTTTTAGATTTTAAAAATTTATTTTCTTTTAATGCAAGTTCTAATTGAGATCTTAATGCATCTCTTTCATTATAGACCTTAAGCTTCTCTTGCAAAACATTGTTAAGTCTAGCATGCAAACTTTTATTTTCATTTTTAAGTCCTAGACTTTTCTTTTTCAAAATTTTATATTTTTCTATTAACTTTTCA
Source organism: Agave tequilana (assembly GCA_038442645.1). NCBI lineage: Eukaryota > Viridiplantae > Streptophyta > Magnoliopsida > Asparagales > Asparagaceae > Agave > Agave tequilana. The sequence goes on along the minus strand of JAVJIF010029216.1, from coordinate 17,927 downwards.
CACACAATAGATAGTTCTTCATTTAAAGAATGGGGATCAACAAAATCATTTGAAGAACTAGCACAATCATCATTATCTAAGTGGGGTTCCGAATGTACCTCAAGGGAGTCATTCCCTTGGACCATGAACCATTGTGAATCGGATTCTCCACTAGATTCCTCTTCTTGAATTTGTACTTGAAGCTCGGAGGTGGTGGTGATTGTCAATTTGTTCCACACTACAAAAGCGGAATCAAAGTTAGAAACACACATAAGATAATCTTTAGGTAATGTGCTTCTAATGGCCTCAAGGGCTTGTGCATTGGCCCCTATATGCTTGCTATCACTAAGGAAGGATTCCTTGGTAATGGCAGGATAAACTTTATGGCCTAGGGTTTGTAAATAAACAGTCATTCTAATCTTCCAAACATGAATGTTGGAAGGGTCAAAGATAGGTGGGGTCATGAAAGCCATGGTAAACTATATGTGTGCAAAACAAGCAAATGCAAACAATAGATTAGCAAGCAAATGGATCTCACTCCTAGGATGTTAAGCCTAAGTATCAGGAGCACTAGCTCTGATACCAATTGAAAGGGACACCTAGAGGGGGGGTGAATAGGTGTTTGTGCTAATCTAAAACTAAATGCAAAACTAAGTGCGCTAAATGCGGAAGCTAATGCAAATTATGCAACACACTTAGTACAATCAACAAGTGTAGCCGAATTCCCCGTGAAGGGCTCTGGACTAACTCCTCTTGATTCCCCTTGAATGGGTTGAGGTGCTATGTGAAGCTCTTGTTGATTAGTTACAAGTGAGGCACACACAAACAACCAAGCATATACAAGATATAGCAATGTGAATTATGCAAGGCACAACACAAGCAAATTGATATGATATGATAATATGAATTATGCTCAACACAAGCAAATATAATATGAATGAAGTATGATGTTTTGCACAAATGTAAAGAGAGAGAGTTTAGAGACAAGTGGATCAAACGCAAACACAATGATATGTTTCGAGGTTCGAGCACCCTTGCTCTACATCCCCGCCTACACCACCGTGTAGGATTTCCAATCCACTATACCGTCCACCGAGGACTCCCACCGAGGGAACCTTCACCGAGAAGGATTTGTACAACAATGGAGTACCTAACTCCTCTCTCAAACAAACACATCCTCACAAGAGGGGTAGGCCCTTAGCCAAACAACCACAACAACCAACACCTCTACCGAAGAGGGTTTACAACCAAACTCCACCTCTCACAAGAGGGAGCAAACCAATCACCCGATCACCTCTACCTAAGAGGGATACAACAAGAATAAGGGTGTTTACAACAAGTGGTTCCAAAAACCACAAACTCAATCTCTCTTTCTTTTTCTTTTCTTTTCCACAAAAACAAGATCCTAAATAGATTAGGATAGGTGATAGCTCAAGTGTGGAAACTAGGTGTTTTTGGAAACAAGCAACAAAGAAAAACTACTTGGGAAATCTCTTGTATATGATAGAAATTAAAGATCAAATCAATATCCCAAAACCCTAGTTTTCTTTGATTTTTCAAAAACCCAAAAATAATAAAGATTGGAAGTTTAAAGCACAAAACTCTTTTTAAAACTCTTTTAAAACAATAAAGAAAGTCTGGAAATTTTGTCTCTAAAAACCTTGGCCAAAAACCCAAAGAGATGGGGTTTTTATAGGCCCATCAGAAAACTAGCCGTTAGAGCTGAGCTGGCAGCTCTGACAGGCAACGGTCGACCGCCAACGGTAAGAAATATGACCGTTGGGCAACTGCGGTCGACCGGCCCGGTTGACCGAAACAAACAGAGAGCACTGTAAGTGCCCCGGTCGACCCGAGCGGTCGACCGTCCCAGTGCCTCCAAACGTGCACAGATTTGTGCACGTCGGTCGACCGGCCCGGTCGACCGACTTCACCCAAGTCGACTAGGTCAGGTTGACTAGTCGACTGATTGAAGCCTTGAACAGAAATCTGGGTCAGAAAAACAGTGTAAAATATTTTTCTAAAAATCTTTTAACACTTCTAAAAATCACCAAAAATAGTTTATCATTTTATATGGAAACACAAACTTGTGATAAAAATTTCAAGACATATATCAATCATATAAATTCATTTTGAGTCTTGTAAAGTTTATCAAAAACCAACACTTGTATTTTATCAAACTTGATTTTTCAACACATGAATAGGGATATCAAAATAAGTTTGTCTAGCAAGTTAAATCATGTATGTATATTCTAGAATACATCTAATATACATAGAAATAAAGTAAACTTGTTTTGATCTACTATTCATGAAAACCAAATCCAAAACATGAAAACGTGTGTGTTGTGCACTTGAGCATATCAACTATACTAAGCTTTACAAATTGGATCTAAACACACTAACTAAACTATGGATACCTAAGTCTTCTTGATGATCTTCATCTTCAAGTAGACTTGCTCCAAAACTCCATCCATGGGCTAGGCAATGTGTGATCTTGACGGTTTGGCCCTGGAATCATCATGAAAAGCTTCTAAACACCTTGTTGAAGCTAATCACCAACTAATATCTTGGTTAATGATCTGAAACTTAAACAACACAAGATTATTAGTAAACATAACTACATGAGTTAATCATCATCAAAACTAGGGTGGAAGCCTTTGGGCCAACATGCATAACATACACATAAATCTTCATTGATCTTTATCCATGATAATGATTTGGGCCCTCATACTGATCCATACAAGTATTGGAGTATCCAGTTATCTGATATTTATCCAAACAAGTACATCTTCTCTATCGAAGTATCTTTTTGCTTTATAGATTTTGGACTTATCCCGAGTTCTTCAAAGGTGCAGCTCCACAACTGTTCACCCATTACAATTAAACATGTTCCAATCATGCTTTATCTCATTCATCAGGACTGATTTCCTCTTCCTGTCTTCCACCTAACTCACATCTTGATGTAATACGGAATAGATCGCAATCACCTTCAATTTAAATAGAAGGGAAACTAAGGTTTTAGAAAGAAGAGGTCAGAAAAGATTAGGATTTGAGGAAAAGAAGTAAGAACATGATAAAATCGGCCTTCACACCTTAAATTCAAGATAAAAATATCAAGAATTTTAACTGAAATAGTTTAATTTCAATCATTCAGTAATACCAATAAGAAAGTCTTTGGGCATATTTATAGGCTTTACAAAAGTCTAGCCTTAGAATTTAACTGATGTGGTACTAGAAATAAAAAAATAACTAAAATAAAATAAAGTAAAGTAAAATAAACTAGAACTAATGACATGCGATACGACGTTATGTCCTCATCATTTTCCCCGGGGTGAGAAAAACTCGACCCTTTTAAGTATGGGCTGGAAAGTTGTTGTCTGGATCAAGCAGGTTTGGCCAAGCCGTCAGAGATCCTCATGAGTAATCCAAAAAAATTCTGATTCAGGTCTTCCTCCCCACTTAAAACGATAGCGTCGTGTTCCTCCATCTCTACTAGAGACAATCTGATCATCTAAAATAAAATTTATGTTTTCTACTGCATAAGATAATTTAGGAGGAAGTTGAGGTATTGGGGGCTTTCAGAAGGAAATCGTGAGTAGGCTTATTTATGAATGGATTAAAAGGGTATCAAAAGTACCTCTATATGGAATCAAATTCTCAACATTAAAAGTGCAACTAATGCAAAATCTGGTAGGAGGTCCACCACATAAACATTTGAGTTGATCTTTTTGTGGATTTGAAAATGTCATGCGCTTTGTGCGTGCAATTTCTCCACGGTTCCCAGATGAAACAATTCAGGCCTTAAGCGGACCATCACCTAGTCGCTAACATTAAATTTTCTCAATCGACGATGAAAATCACTAGAAGCTTTATAATCAACATTATATTTCATTATTTTTCTCTGATTTTCTCATGTAATGCATGTGTGTGATATGTGAATGCAGAGCCTGATACCCTAGAATGGTGTGATGTCGGCAGTAGAGGAAGGGATTGGCGGCCTGAGCAGGCACAGCCACTAGGAGAAAAAGAAAGAGTGGTAGAAATTGGTGGTAGGGAAGGTTGAGTCGGCAGCAGAGCCGTGGGAGGGAAAGAAGGGGCTTCTTTCTTGAGTATGATAGGCGTATGCTCGAGCTGTCTAAACTTGAGTTTCAAGGGTAGTAACTTAATCTTCTTACTTTTATGTACAAATTGACACATGTTAGATCGATCGTAGATGTGATATCTTTGTCGAACAACCATGGTCTACCTAGAATAATCTAACCCATGTCCATGATAACTACATCACACCATGTCTTGTCCTTGTAAAGATTAAGATCGACCAGGACAAGACACTGTTGCTTTACTTTTAGGGTCGTGGAGTTAATACATAACACCTTGTACGGGTGGGGGTGATGTATTTTCTTTAATCCAAGCCTTCAGTCACTTTGGACGACACTATATTGATACTACTTTCAGTGTCTACAATCACTTTACAGTTCTTATCTCCAATCGAGGTGAACATGTGGAAGGTTGTAGTTCTTCTCCAACCATTGACTTGTTCATGTTGCGCTGAGATATACCTAACTCCTCTTAAATGGGCTATGTCGTAACAAAGAGTTAGGTCAGTCGATGCTAAAGTCCCAACGCAGCCGTTGAACTCATGTTCATTAGCAGAAGCATCTAAGTCATCATCTTGTCGGTGTTAATCACTTCCATACCATCTTTTTCTTTTACATCTTCTATGAGAACTTCCACTAAGACTATCTTGGTTTGACTCGGGTACTGATTTGCGAAGTGTGCATACCCCTTACATCTATAACACTGGGTACGAGGGTTGGTCTTCGCTAGTTCACTGGCATTTTTCTTCTCAAAGGTTATCGATTTTGTAGTAGACATACCTACTGGTTTAACACTTGAAGAACTGGAGGTGGATTCGCTCTAGGCAGGAAATGATTGGATGTCACTAGGTTTGCTAGCGGTTATTGTCTTGCAGCTATTCACTAAAATTAGTTTAGTGAAAGAAGGTTCTTTTAGACTCATCTAGATCAGTGACAAGTTGATATGTCTGTTCTAGAGTCGTGATGCCTCGAGCTATAAGCTCCGGTGGTAGTCATTTCTAAGACCTGACCTAAACCTAGATAGGGTCTGTTCGGGAGACTCAAGCTCGATAGCATCAGACCGATTCAAGTATTCATCAAACCTTGCGATGTAATTGGTGACCGACTTGTTTCGTGAGTTAACCTATTTCGTCTGTCCAATAACTGCTGACTGAAGAGAAGTGAAACGTATTTCAGCCTAAGTTTCTCTTTCACGCTCTCCCAAGTCTAAACTGGGTATCTTTTCTAAATTGCATCACCCTTTCCAAATTCTCACAATAGTGTCCGGCTTGTCCAGTTAGTTTCATCATGACAAATCGATTTTTTTAGACTCTGACATGTTACACCAACGAAAATAGCGGTCTAAACGTCCTTCAATAGAAGGAGTGTCTACTTTTACATTTTTGACATACTGGACATCTGTGTCCTCAGTATGTAGGTTGGCTTGCCTACGCTGGGGTGTTCTATTGTTAGTTTGGGACTCGTTATTCTCTATGTGATATGGGGTTCTCCTCTGGTTTGTTTCTATGATAGTCGTGTGGCTGAATCCCTGCAATTGGCATCAACTTGCTTTTTATACTTTTGCAGTCGTTAGTTCATCTGGTCCATCGTAGCAAGAAGTGCGTTAAGTATATCCTTGAGGCTAGGGTCCATGGGTGCATAAGTTTCTCCTACTGAAAAAGTTTTCTCATTTTTATTTGGCATGCAAATTCCTAACTAATTCTAAATTCAAACTACCCTAAGGTGAGATGTATGCTAATGCAGGAGGAATCAGAGATCAAGTTAATGATTAATAATACCAACTTTTAAGTTTTATTAATTAACACGTGATTAAGGCAATTCAATAATGGAAATGTAATTAAATTACATGTGCTAACAGAGTAAATTTTCAAATTACTCAAGTGATCACTGGTACAAATCAACTAAGTTGCACAATTAGTATCAATTTTAATTTCACACAAGGTCAGATTCACACAAACTCACTTGTGTGGGCAACAATCAATAGGAACTAGCTACCTTAGTTAAGAGAAAGAAATAACTAAATAAAAAAATTCAAAGATTAATCTCGAACCTGATTCTGAAGGCTCTCAACACATAGCTTTTATCTCCATGAGTCCAATGCTTCAAAAATGTCTCGAATCGAACTTGAAACGGGCACAAAACGGCTTCCAGACTGAATCTGTTGAGCTAATTATGAGTCAGGGCATGAGTCAACTTGGCTCAGTTCACTGAGTTAACTCAGTCTAAGCTAAGCGGCTCGGTCGGCTCGAGGTCGGCTTGGTCTGAGTTGTCGGCTTGGTTGACTCTACTCGAGTCGGATCCAGGCTACAAGTAAAGTGGGTTGGACCTGACTTAGATGGATCCGAACCCGATTTGAAGCGGGTTGGATCTGAAATGAAATGAGTACTTGTTGCAATCGGTTTTGCTTACTAAGGCGGATCCGTGGGGTTTGGGTCCGAGTTGAGCCACGACCTGACTTGGATCAGTGTAGGCGAAGAGGCCTCGTGGTGTGATGGCGGCGACAAGGAGATCTTGAGGCGGCAGTTGCGTCGGCGAGGAACTTCAGTGAAGACAATGAAGAAGGCGGCGACGGCGGCTACGAGGTTTGCGACAGTGAAGATGAAGAGGATTAGTGGCGGGATCTGACGATGACGAGGACGAGATATGGATCTGGGCGAAGGAGTGGTGGCGACTGTTGAGGTCGGTGAACTCTCTCGAGACCCGCAAGAACTTGTTGACGTCGGCGAGAGGACGAGGGTGACGTCACGTTGACTCGGCGAGGACGAATGACGCTTGGGAACAGTGGCAGCGACGGCTCGGTTTGAGAGGACGATCGATGCTTGGTTTGAAAGGATGAATGACACACGGTTTAGGAGGAAGTTACAGTGGCGGCGATGATGGAACGATGGCGGCGAGTGGTGATGGTGGCTGTGGCGGCGGGATCTTGAAGGCTCAGTTTTGTGGAAGATGAGGGAAGGAGATGAATGGTTTGTTTTGAATAGATCTAGGGTTTAATTTAGATCTAGGGTTTGGAGAGAGGCTAGTTTTTTTGGGGAAAGAAAAAAGTTAGGGTCTGGATTTTTTTTAAACGGAATTTATCTAAGAAAAATTGAAGGGGATTAGAACAAAAGCTCTGATACAAAAATTGATGTAATACAGAAATTGATGTAATACAGAATGGATCACAATTACCTTCAATTTAGATAGAATAGAAACAAGAGTTTTAGAAAGAAGAGGTAAGAAAATATTAGAGTTTGAGGGAAAAGAAGTAGGAACATGATAAAATTGGGCTTCACATCCCAAATTTAAGATAACAATATCAAGAATTTTAATTGAAATAGTTTAATTTCAATCATTCAATAATATGAATAAGAAATTCTTGAGGCCTATTTATAGGCTTTACAAAAGTTCAGTCTCAGAATTTAACTGGTGTGGTATTAAAAATAAAGAAAAATATAATAAAATAAAGCAAAATAAACTAGAACTAATGACATGCAGCACGGCGTGATGTCCTCATCACATCTGGCCTAAATCAATCCTACGGGGTTGTTTGGTTAGAGGTGGACGTGAGGAAGTGAGGAAGTAATAGGCTTCATTCCCACTTCCGATGTCCATCTAAACACCGGAAAAGAAAAATGAAAAAAAATCCTTTTTTCTTTCTCTTTTTCCTTTTACACAACCATTTCCCCACTTTCAGGGTGCTACAGTTAATTTTGTGGTCATGTAAATTTCATTGGTGATAATTTGTAGCTCAAAATAGTTAATTTTGTGCTCATATAAATCTAACTTGCAGTTTAATTACAGTCTAATTTTGTTTTTTCATAATTAATATTTATTTTAATATTAATTTGCAATCAACTTTATGGTCAACTTTTTCACTTTCACTTCCACATTACCATCCAAACACTGGAAAAGACATTATACTTTTTCAATTACACTTCCCAACTATCATTCTAACACTGGAAAAGAAACACGAATTCTCATTTCCAAAAGGAAAAAAAATCATACTCTCCACTTCCTCACTTCCACCCACTTCCGGGCATCCAAACGACCCTGCATTTCCATTTGAAGGAAAAGGAAAAAAGCAGCAGTTGGTTTCTTGACCAGAGTTTGCATCTCTTTGTTTTCTCATTAACCTTTGCTCAGCTAATTTGATGCTGCTGAGTTGACAAGTAGCCAAACAAGTTGGTCAGGTGGCATTGACCCTTTTTGTCTGCAGCTTTCTTTCATTTTGGATCTTTTGCCTCTTGTCAGCCAGGTGGATCTCAGCTTTAGGCCAATCTTGATTAGGAGAAAGTATCCAGTGCATTAAAAGTACCACATATCTGAACCTCAAACCTATCAGAATAAGCCACATGCTATATTCATCCTTGTCAGCACAAATTAAGCATGAGTGGATTTTTGCAAGAACCCGGCTTTTGGAAAATGATAAGAGAAAACTTTTCTTTGGAACCCGAGCTCTCTCTGCTCTTCTCAAACTCTTATCTGTTAGTGGTAATTAGATTGGCAGTTCCGGTTTCAGAATCGGTTGTTTTCGGTTCCTCAAAGTAAGGAACCGGACCGGGTCGCGCGGTTCCGATAGGAATAGGAACCGTGGTTCAAAACCAGAGGGAAGCCGAGGGAGACGGGAGGGGGAGCCGATGGGAGTGGCGAGAGGGGGGCCTTGTGTGGTGCCGTGGTGGCGCTGTTGAGGGAGCGGTGCTCGAATGTGGGTGAGGCGGGTGGTTGCGTGGGTTGCACAATAGAAGAGAGAGAGATGAAAGAGATGAAGAGAAAAAGAGGAAATAATTATGGGATGGGCTTTTGGACTGAAGGAAAAATAAGAAGAAAGAATTATGGAATGGACTTTTGGGATTAATTATGGGTTGGCAACGGTAAAAAAAATAATAAATAAAAATTCCAGTTTAGAACTGGAACTGCCGGTTCCGGTTCTTAAAATAATAGACCGGAACCGTACCGGCTTTGGGTCGGTTCCGGTTCGGTTAAAAACCGATTGCTGGCCAGTTCGGTTCCGGTTCATGTGACCTGGTTCCAGTTCGGTTCGGCGTTTCGAACCGGAATCGTGGTCGGGTCTTGTGATAATTGCCCAATTTTCGTCGACCATAATCTCTGACGATTCACTCCCGACTTTCGGTGAAGGCGCGGGCGTAGGAGCGCTTAGAGGTGATCCACACGTCGCCGAATACGCAAAGGGTCAGAACATCCTCAACGACTTCGTGGCGGCCATGGAGAAGTTGGGTCTGTACGAGGTGATGATGGAGTGCAATGGAGAGATCTGGAGGAGGTGCGATGACTTCAACAATGTCAGAGTGTCGGTAGAATTTGTGAATGATAATAATTCATGAAATGAACTAAGGGGTGCCTACTTCTACTCAGATCTGTGAGTGAGTGCGAGTGAGTGAGGGACTCATCTTATTAATCATTTTCTTTCTTTTGATTGATGGGTAAAAAGAACAAAGGATGGATCTTTTATACTATTACCATATATGTGATTTAGTTTAATTAATAGATCTATGTATCTATTTGAAAGCACATCCTGCTCTTGAGAAAATGTCCGATTACGGCGAGCATTCCGGCGCTTGTGGATTGGAAGGGGATGGGAGGGAGGAGCTCTGACATGAACATCCTCATCCATAGGAGTAGCCATCCTAAAGAAACTTCAATTGCGGCTTGAAGTGCTACTATAGGAATCCAAGTACAACTCATTATTCCCCTTGATATTTACTCATTTAGTGCCGAAGAAGAAGAGAGAGTAGAAATGAGAGAGTGGGTTCAGTGCTAAAGAAGAAGAAGCGTGGGCCAGGTTTCCCCAAAAAAAAAAAAAAAATCAGTTAATCATTTTTCCGAAGCAGGGCTTTTTTTGCAACAACCACTCTTGCTTCATTTGTGCTGACAAGGATAAACAGAATATGTGGCTTGTTATGATAGGTTTAAGGTACCGATGACGTGGTACCTTTAATGCACTGTATACTTTCTCCTTGATTAGTCATGTTTCTCATGTCCCTCTATTTTAAATAACTTGAGCACAAACAACAGAACAGATCCATCCAAGTTCAGTAATTTACATCATCCATGTGTTACAATCATAAAGGCTGATTCCATGAAAATAGAGGATTAGCTAGCACCCTTGAGGAGAGACCATGAGAACAATTATGCACATTTTTTGAATGTTCTGCAGACTGCTTGTCTCGAGTATAAAAACACATGCAAGTTACTTATCTGGACTCTAGCATAATTATTAACTTCAAATTAGTAACTGAAAAATTACAACTAATTCGTCCTAGATAATTAATTGCAAATTCATTCATCGTTACAGGGAATTTTAGGTGGGTTAATTCCATGGAATGGTCAGGTCATCAAATCTTTGTTGAAGCTCCAATGATACCATTTACTGTTGATGGCAGTGAAGCAGGATCTTTGAAAGCATATGGGCCTTTAAGTTTCCTCAAGGTAAGCATTCAAGATATTCTTACATTTCCTTTTAGCTCACAGAGTTCTTGCATTTCCTTTTGGCTCTAAGAGTTTTGTAACCTGATTAGTGATTATTGTCTCCCTTAATCCATGAACACCTAAAACAAGTAGCAAATATGAATACCCATCAACAGACAAAAGCTTAGTATTTAATGGGAAGTTTTTCTGGCCGCGCTTTGTTATTATCACCAACTAGTTCCCATCAAAATGGGGTCGGATATGGATCATGGTTGATCCACGTGTGCCACTACCCATTCAAGGGCTGTCCAAATCTTTTACAGCAAGCAATCATCACTGAGTCGTGATGAAATTTATAGTCAAGCGCTGGATAGCAAACAGGGCTCTTGCTGGTAGTGGTTGCTGCTAACCTGGTGCTGGTGGTCGAGTATCCATGGCCTGACACTTATTCTTCCTTTCTTTTGCAGGTACATAATGCTGGTCACATGGTTCCAATGGACCAGCCTAAGGCAGCACTGGAGATGTTAAAGAGGTGGACAAGCGGTGACTTGGGCCAAGAATCAAGCGCTTCAGCAGTTGCCGAGATGTAGTCATAAACTCATCTATATATTAACTTCCTTGTATATAAAACTCATTCCCCGCGCTCCTTGCCTTGATGCACCTTGATGCACGGCCACGAAGTTGTGAAAAAGGAAAGAGTTGTCGTATTTCAACCGATAGGTAACTTCTGGGCTACGGAGCTGCCTGTAATGATACTTGGCCTGTGTTGATAATGATATCGAAAAATGCATGTATCTGCATTCCAGCACTTGACCCGCTTTATGTTATGCACTACTGTAGTGTATCTCAATAAGTGCTTCTCTCAGAACATTGGACGCATATTTGAATATTCAAGTTCAAAATCGCGCTGTGATCGTTGTTTAATATATAATCGGGTTGAGTGCAGTACCTGCTTGAGTCTACGGTTATACTCCTTGCTGTGTGTTTACATTCATATGCATTGCGGGTGCAAAAATCTAGTTATGATAATCAATATGTCTAATATGTGTAGATATCGAACTTAGGTTAATTCCGAGCCCGTATCTGATATCTCTATTATCAAAGTATCTGTTTTGCAATGTGGGGAAAAAAGAAGAAAGATTCTAGCATTTATGAGTCAACATCTAACGCGCTTAACACTGCATTTTTTTTTTCGCTGACACGTGGGCACCACACAAGCAGGGTACACTGTTTTGAGTACCGTATGGGTGTCTGATCGACTCTGTGAAGTGGAGTAATTTTAAGATTTGCCGGGTTATTTCCGTTAGTTTTAATTTAATCATTTGAAGCACATAAAAACTTAACCTCTCTGTGACGGCAAGGGGGCACAGTCGACACTTCCAGCTAATAAACTCCCAATCATTTCTCCTCGGGCCCAAACGTGACCACTGGTCTGGCTCTCACATCTTCTCAGATCCGGTGACTATTTATAATTCCTGATCCGTTGTCAGATTTTGTTATTATTTGCGCAATTTTTAAAATAATCTATTTACCAAAATATTTTGAAATTTTTATTGTAAATATATTTTAAAAACAGGTCCTGACAAGTTTCGCCCTGCCAACGTGGCACCCGGGCGGAAATTGATTTCCTTTCCCGGAGTTCGTAACTCCAGTAGAAGAATATTTTCTTTAGCCAACGAGTTCTTTGTCCAAGATTGTTAACTTCAGACTAAGTTTTTATTTTTTTTTTTTTTTTTGCTTTTTTGCTTTGTCTGTGTTGGCAATCTCGGTTGACAACCTCGAACAAAGAACATTTGGTTTTATATTTTTGGCCAAGTGTTTTTTTTTTTTTGTCTAAGGTTACCTACCCTACACAAAGAAATTTGTTTTTTTTAAAGCTTTTTCTTGTCCAGACAAAGAAATAGGGTGCATAAAAAATTACTGCCAATAGGTCATTGTAGATAGAGTGGTAAGTATTTTTGCTTGTCACATGGGTGACTCGGGTGTGATCCCCGGTAATAACAAATTTTTACTTGTTAATCCAAAAAGAGATCTAAAAAAAAAAAACTGACCAGCCAGATTCGAACTAGCAACTATCTGAAGGGATTGCCAACTACAGTCCTCTACCCAACTGAGCGAAGATTAAGTTGAGATAAAACACTTATAGAAAAATAGAAAAAGATTAAAAAAAATTAAAATTTCTTTATTCAGGATTGGCAACCCTAGACAAATAAAACTTGGACAAAGAAATCTAAGTGTTCTTTGTCTGGGGTTGTCAAATCCGGACATAACAAAAAACTAAAAAAAATAAATAAAATGATTTTTTGGGGGTTGGCAACCCGGATAAAGAAAGTTGCGCAAAAAAATATATTCTTTGTTCGAGTTGCCAACTCTGGACGGAGAAAAATCGACGTCTAGTCAGAACTGGTGTCGGAGCGAAAACGTCCCGCATGAAGTGGCACGTCAGAGACTGATTTTTGGAAATGTTTAACAGAGGTCTCAATTTTTCAAAATATATTTTAAAAATATATTATTTTACAAAAATGCCCCCATTATTATTTTTTAGCTATCAGCTATTATTAATTACAACAGTAAAATAAAACCCATTCAAGCTCTCTGGTTTTTTCTTAGCTCAAGTTGCAATCAAATTAACTCCTAACTTTTAAATATAAAAGACTGCCAGTGGGCCCCGCCGCTCTGAAATTTGGTCGGTCATTCTCTGGTTTCTACAGTAGGGTCGACGAAAGTACGGCGAGTAGAAAATAACTAGAAAGGCCGATGGTGTGGAGCCCACCTGGCATGCCAGCTGTGTGCACAGCCGATCTTACAGGCACCAAGACTTCAGCTATCACGAGAGGTCGCCGTGTCATGTTTGTATGGGGCCCACGTTGGGTCTATTCCGGAGTGCGAAAATATTTTTTGAGCCTTCGCGCAGTCGCACATAATCACCAAAAATCCAAACCTGAGGATTTGTGCTCTCGATTTCGATCTCTCCCCCTCTCTCAAGTTCGTTTTGATTATTCTCTCTTCTCTCCTCTCTTCGCTTCAAATGTAGAATTGTACAAGAAATCAAAGAACAGATCGAAATAAAGTAATTAAGGAAGGAATCTCGGAAGAAAGAGAGATCGGGAGAGAGAGAGGAGATGCCTTTAGAGGAGCAAGTTCACTGGTCTCGAAGGGCTCTCAACTACAGCCCTTCGAGAAGCTCGTCAAGCTCGAGGCTGTACGGGCCGACGGCGTCCCAGCGGCAGCGCTCGTTGCCGTCGGCGAAGAAGCCACCGGAGCCTCTCCGGCGAGCGGTGGCGGATTCCCTCTCCGCCTCCTCCTCCAACCTCCAGGCCAGCTCCTCGGCTCCCTCCACCGAAGCTTCCAGAACTCTTCGGGTACGTTCTCGCTTTGGCTCAGTGGCTGTGATCTTTGAATTTGGGCAAATTGTTCTCTATTTTGGCGTGAAGACCTTAAATCTGGCTTCGAATGGGTTTGTAAATTTGCATTTAGCTAGGATTTCTAATTTGAAGTCTCCGAGACTTGTAAAGGATGCGCTGTTGGTCTCTAGGTTTATTTTTGTTTGGGCTACCGAAGTGTTAACTACGAATTTGTCATCATATATGCAAATGTCAACTGTTTTAAGTTATGAAGAATATAAGCACGGGTATTGAAAGTCTGTCTTAACTGTCACTGTGAATCTAGCTATATGCACCCAATATAGAGTGATAAGTACCACACAAATTTTAAACGTCAGAGTAAAATTCAAGAGATAAGCACCTTGGACATGATTTAAACATGATCATTAGCCATTTGCTCTAGCTCCTAATATATGATCTCCCCTGAAAAACCAAGTGTAAAAAAAAAAAAAAAAAAAGAGGAGAAGAGAAAATAACACAGGATTAGTAAGAGCTATACATGGAATCTTGAATGATTATGTATCTCCGAACATTCTTGGCTTAAAGCGATGAGAGTCCCACAAAAGAATTGAAGAAGCTTTTATATCCAATATCAACCTTGTATCAACCCTTTGTGAATTATGCAAAGAATGTGGACAAGGTAATTGTGAGACAGTGGGGTTGTCATATAATCATGTTGGTTAATTTGGTGGCAGACATATTTATTTATTTTTTATTGATCATGCAGTTAAGCTCGTCCAATTGCAAATAAGGAGCAACCCTCCAATTCCTCTAAACTGGGGACTCCAGAAAAAATGTTTAGATGAGAAGGTGTGTCAAAAGTGATCCACTTTCAACTATGAGGCAAAGATAAGCCAAAGAACCAATTGATATATTCCAGTTTCCCATATTTTATCCAACATATGACTTCTGATATAAAACACGAGCCACAACCTATAAAAAGAGTAAATCACACAGAAAAAATTGAAATGCTTCAAATGTTAGAGAAAACAACAAAACTCATTACCTAGCCATAACCATAAAATGATGTAAAAGTTGCAAGTTAACCATCCATCAATAGAATAAGGTAAAAATTCATATAAAAGATCGATTGAGAAACTTGCCCGTCATTCATAAGGAAAACAGAAGTACGGAAACATGTCTGAGCATTTCTCTTGCATTGCCTTTTACTCGTCCAACCTTTTCCCCTTAAATACCCGATGCTTTGTGGGGATACCTAGCACATATCGAGGGGCATCGGCTATTTTTGTTCATATAGTAGACACGACATGGTTATGGGCCATATCACATGGGGTCTGAACAGGTCATGACTTCATGCTTCCTTGATAGATTTTTGTAATCATTAGTTCGCAATTCATATAACCAATAATTTCTCAAAAACATTATAAACATTTTGTTAATAAAGAAGTCACTATCTGATTTAAATGTATCCAGAATCATCATATACATGGTTCAAAAACTCGGCCGTTCCGAGATCGTTCCACGAGTCAATATTTTGCATTGTTTTACTTGACTTGGGGCCGACTCGGCCAAGTCACCCGAGTCGAGGATGAGTCGGCCCCGAGTCGAGGCCGACTCCAACTCAGGCCGAGTCAAGACAAAATTTCATTTTATTAATTTCATGTAATTTTAATTTTTACTAGAAAGTTAAAGCTAATCTTCACTTTTGTAAAAGGAGAAGTTAATTTAAATTTAATTATTTCATATAATTTACTAAATTATGCATTTATTTTGATATTTTAATATCGCGACGCATGTATTTATGCATTATCTTCATGTTTAGTGTGCTAGGTGATATGTTTTGGACAAGTTATACGTCAATTTTGATGTCTATATATTTTTTTAAGCTTTGTTGTGATTTTTTAGCATCTTTTAAGCCCTCTACGTAGCGTTTCGCGCGTCTTGCCCAAGTCGGGACAGCGACGCCGCGACTGATGTGGAACGGTACCCGTCGAGTTGGCGGCCGAGACCGCGACTTTGAACCATGATCGTATATCATGAACACAATACAAGTGGCGTTGTTGAAAACTTTTGATCAGAGCATCTGCCCGTCAGCATTTCAAACAATATAGCTTTTGACCAGTATCATTGTCCCGAAACTGCTATTATCTAATAGCATCCATTATTATCATATACTTCAAAATTAGTTCTTTAGGTCACATAGAAAGTGGGCTTTGCATGCACATATCCACCTTGCATTAGAGTATCTGCATATGCACTGGATACCGAATACAGGTATGCCACTTTGTTCAAGTATCTATGCTGTAAGCAATCCTTTAACAGATTATTTTGGGTTTCCCATATTTAAAATTCACAATCTGCTAGTTCTCTCTTGGACTCCATGTATCTAACGGCGACTGACTGCATATAAAAGTTCCTTTCAAAATTCTGGCATAGCATTCTTGATGCTCCTAATTTGCATATGCTTTTTTGTTTGGTTCTACAGCAATCTCAATGTTTCTTTATGTATCAACATTGACTGCCTTAGAGCTTTTCACTGCTAGATGTGCAGGGTGAGATGTAGGAACCAACTGCTTTCTCTATCCTAAAGCTTATTAGTGCATAGTTACACGTATTTTCCATGACATGAGTGTTGAATAGTGATTGAAACAAGTGATATTTGATTAATACAATAAGGTAATAGGTCCCTGGGGACTATTACTCGTGCTTGCCTCTGGTGTGACTTCTATACGTTTGGGTATGATCACTTGAACCTATTCAGTGGCTTCTTACACATTTCTTTTAGCAAGAAACTTTCTCTAGCCTCAGAATACCCAATGAACTTAGTTTTTTTCCCATGTCAAAACCCATGTATCAAGTCAATGAACACAAGTACTGAGAAGAAAGCATGACGAGTACTACGAGTAGCATAAATATTTATGATTACATTTTAACATGTTGGAATTTAACTAACATGAATGAAAGCAAAACATCTTAGTTACACATTTAAAGTAAAGTCATCAGCAATATTCAGGCAATAAATTAACTAACATGGGATGGAAGGTTTTTCTAGCTTTCTTTTTTGCCGTGGGAAACCTTTTTTTTAAAGTTCGTTTCTTAGTTTTCTTGAGAGAAATTAATGAAGTTTTTTTAAAAAAGGAAACCTAGGTATTTTCCAGGTTCCGATATAACTATTGTGAACCAAAATATGATTGTGATGTTAATTTTTTTTTTTATCCCTATCTAAGTTCCAAGGAGTAGATTTTTAATGCATTTTTTCGAAATGAAATCAAGGCTGGCTCATGGATTCATAATCACGGTAACCTTTATTAAAATGTTGCTGGTTTAAGAAGTCAGTTTATTTCAAACTGCTGGACATAAATTGATATTTGGTTTATCTTTGAATACTTCAACCATAGTTTAATTCTACCATAAACTAGCACAGCTTGTTAAAAAATTACATTTGTAAACAAAAAAAAATACATTATTTAATTTAAATGTTTGTACCAACTTGTTCTTGTTTGTTACCTGAAGACACTTGGGTCCCCTGGTTTCACTGTTTTTGGTTTGATGAAAACTAAAAGAATGGAGACTCCCAAGGCTTTTGTTAATACATAGTATAATATAATAGTATCGTGGGCACTTTCAATAAAAGATGATGAAGAAATGTACTGTGGGCCCAAGCCATTTGGAAGATAGACCTCTTCTGTGGCATGTGGGTCCTGCCATTTTGGAAACTAGTGGGAACCTGAATCTCCGAGTTTCCTCTTGCCCAATGCAGAAATTTGAAAGAAACCTAGTGTTTCCACTGTTTCCCAAGTTTCTAGCTTTGTTCCCACGGGCCTAACATTTCCCAGCACTCTACAATGTTTATCTTTTGTATAAATAATATTCCATAACAGTTAAAAGGTTTGTTTGTGGAAACCTTTTTCCCACATCACCCTCATGTGTTCCTTAATTGCTAAAATTTGTATTTCGTCAAGTATTGTGTTTGGTGGCAGTGCCCATGATATTACTGTTGATTGCAATATGACATTCTTTTTTACTCGGTGCTACATGTAGTCTTGTTTTATCATTGAGGCATCTTCGGGTGTTTGCGTGACACAGAAATATCACATGATTT
>JAVJIF010029215.1:0-48251 GCA_038442645.1 Agave tequilana | reverse complement strand
TGAAGAGGTACGTGGTGCCGTCTTCTTCGGGTGACATTGTTCATCGAATGTTTTGCTGCCCGCTGTTCGTTTGGTTCAGGTCGCCCTCTGGGACTTCTTTCGGCCATGGTATGCTGTATCCAGAGAGGCCTTCGTGCATTGACGGAGGCTTTTTCCAGGCCACCAACGACGAAGCGTGGAAAGGGACCATTTCGCCCCGCGACGGACCTAACCCAAGAATAGGTCTGCCATATACTTATTACTTGATGGCGTGGTTCACCTTGCATTGTCCTTCTCTAATCGAAGCTGGAGAGGATCCCCCGCCGGATGTTCGAATGGTGCTCCTCTGCCGATTCGAAGGATGCTCATGGCAGAAGAAATACGTGGCTGAGGCCCGTAATTAGTACGTCGCTATGACGTCTATAGTCTCTTCCGCTATTTTCCCCGTATTCGGGGTGCAGGCTATGGGGAAGAGTTCAAAGATGCGGGGGGAGGGGCATTCGTCCCTGAGCCGGGGAATTTTTGAGTGGCTGGTCAGCATCCTGCCCTCGCATTTATTGTATAGAAATGGGACACCTGCTACCTGGAGCCCTATATTCCAAGTCGGTTTGCCGTCAGTTGGGTATGACCAACTGTACGTGAGCAATCCGAATCTCATTTTGGCTTTCATGGGGAGCCTTATTGATGGGGCCCGTGCTTGGCGATTCTTTAACGCAGGCGGTACCCGGGCGCGGCTGCGTACGCCGTTAAAGAATCCCAATCTCCTAATGACCCCTTGTTTTTGCCAGTGGTACGCCACTTCCAACTCCAACCTCTTGGTTCAACGCTAATAGCTCTGGTGTGAAGTTAATTTCTCAGCGGCTGAGACAGAAGGCTTCTGATAAAAGGGAAGGTAAAAGGGTTCGCACTCCAGGTATAGAGGAGTTTGTTGCCGTGAAAAATAGCGAGGCCTCAGATGCCGAGAGTCCTCGCTTCGAGGTGGGAGCGGGGGCTGAGACTACGCAACTGGCTCTAGCGTGATGGGGATGGCTCCCTCTCGCTGTATAGAAGAAGTGGAGGAAGAGGATTCCGAAGTCCACTTCAAAAGAAAGCGGCAGGTAGCTCTCGTAGGAAATCATTGGCGAAGAAGCCCCGCCGCCAAGCTCCTGCGATTGTCGTAGAGGGTCATCCCTCTACAGCGATTCCTCCTGCTGCCCCATTAAGGCTGGACCGTCGGGTTGCTGAACCGACTAGTAGTGAATTCGCTCCGGGTCTGTAAGATTACCCCGTCCATATAATACGCCTTTTTGTGTGTTTCCCATTGACTTATTATCAATCCTTCTTGATTGTAGGAGCTGAGGCAGATGGAGAGCAAGGGAACATTATGATCCCCATTCACTTATAGAGCTGAAGCTGGTTCTTGTGCCTGTCCGGAGGAGTCTGGGGGTGATGTGGCCGACATCGGTCCTTCGGGCGCTGGGACTTCTAAAGGAAGCCCTGAGGCATCGAGCTCTATCGGTGTTCCACCGGATACTCGGCAAGCGAAAGCGAGCCGGCTACTCGTGCTGATTCTGCCAAGATTTTTCGATGGAGCCCCTGGAGACTGATGTGGCTGACGAGATGTATGAGGCGACATCATCCTTTGGTATTGTGCTAACCTCTTGGCTTCTTTTGCATGTAGTGTCCCGACTAACCGCAGTCTTGTTACAGGTGTTCGGCCTCAAGATGCATCGGTTTAAGAGAGCCAGAAGATTTCCCTGAAGGGTCAAGGGTGACATGAGCGCTTCGACCGCGGCGGATGCTGCTGTGCTGGATGCGCTGTACGCGACCTGCCTTCTTATCGGCCCAAGTCAGCCGAAGGACCAGAGGTCGAAGGGGGAGCAGTTCCGAAGATGTCCTCACTCCCAACTATGTCAACGAGTGAGGCGCCGACAACTTGCCGAGTGCGGAGCTGAGGGTGATTACAAGCCTACTTCCCCAACTCTGGTAGTTGAGCCTGCTGTTCAGGAGATGGTTGTCAGCCTTACCTCAGCGGTGGCTAGCGCACTGTTTCCATGAAGATTCCGCAGAGATCACTGACAATCTGCCCTGCTGTTGATGTTCCCATTGCTCCTTCCACGATAGTGACGACCAGACCGGTGGATTTTTCTGAAGTTACCTCTCTACCAGAAGTGGCTGAGGTTTGAGAACGACTACATAGGTGACCTCGTCGATAGCTTTTATAAAGGCTTAGGGCGAACTATCGACCTGGTTTTGAAGGGCTCGAATATGCCGTTCTCAAAGTTAAAGGTGGTCCTCTCCCGTGGCATTGAAAGTATTCGGGATTTTGAGGGGTATCACCAGGCTATTGCTTTGGAACTCCTGGTGGATGAATTTGAGAAGGATGTAGAGGAATGGCGCCATCTCAGCAGCTCGCCTGGAGTCTTTAGTTGATGAGCGGTTCGCGCGTCTTATCGCTCAAAAGCACGAAGCCCGGCTCGCCGCTCAAGAGGCTGCTAAGGCTATCTCTTCTGACTTGAAATCCTTGGAAACAAGGCAGGCGAGGTCGGAAGTGCTATTGACGCCTCACCAGTGCTCTTCTTGACGCTGAAGACAAGATTGGGAAGGCCGAGGAAATGATCAGGAAAGCAAATCTTATTTTATCCAAGGCTAAACTGGTGCGTCTTGAAGAAACTGCGCGGCTTGAGCAGCTTGAGGCTCAAAATGAAGAGCTTCACAGTAGGGACTGTCACAGAGGGCAACTTTGGCGGAGGTTGAAGCTCGTCTGACCCAGGGCAATGGATTTTAATGAGGCCGAACTGAGGTCGCAAGCGCTTGCCCAGGCTACTGATGACAGGAGGACGAGGCTGGACTCCCTTGGAGAGCAGCTCAGATCTTACAGTGTGTGCCTGTAGCTTCATGTACTTTATCCCTTTGGAGTAAATGAAATTTTTTTTTTGTCGAATCTCCAATCTTGTTCTTCTTTCTGAATTGCGGTTCCAAGTTGTATTGCAATTTCTTGAGAACATAGTTCTTGTTGGGTGGATGATGAGACTTGGCTATCTGTCAGTTCAGAGGTCGCGATGACATAACTGGTTGAGACGCACCAAGCCCGAAACCGATCCTTGTCGGATCGAAAGATGAGACCTGTCTTTGTAAATGTCAACAAGGCTCAAGGTTGAGACTTAGCTGTCTGCTGGTTCAGAGGTCGCAATGACATAACCGATTGAGACGCCACCAAGCTTCAAAATTTGGTGATACTCGCCTTTTGTAAATGTCAACGAGTATCGAGACCTGTCTTTTGTAAATGTCAACAGGGCTCAAGGTTGAGACTTTGTCTTTTGTAAATGTCAACAAGCTCAAGGTTGAGACTTGGCTGTCTGCTGGTTCAGAGGTCGCAATGACATAACCGTTGAGACGCCACCAAGCTTCAAAATTTGGTGATACTCGCCTTTTGTAAATGTCAACGAGTATCGAGACCTGTCTTTTGTAAATGTCAACAGGGATCGGGGTTGAGACTTAGCTGTCTGCTGGTTCAGAAGTCGCAATGACATAACCGTTTGAGACGCCACCAAGTTTCAAAATTTGGTGATACTCGCCTTTTTGTAAATGTCAACGAATATCGAGATCTGTCTTTTGTAAATGTCAACAGGGCTCGGGGTTGAGACTTAGCTGTCTGCTGGTTCAGAGTCGCAATGACATAACCGTTTGAGACGCTACCAAGCTCAAAATTAGTGATACTCGTCTTTTGTAAATGTCAACGAGTATTAAGACCTGTCTTTTGTAAATGTCAAGAGGGCTCAAGGTTGAGACTTAGCTGTCTGCTGGTTCAGAGGTCGCAATGACATAACCGATTGAGACGCCACCAAGCTTCAAAAATGGTGATACTCGTCTTTTGTAAATGTCAACGAGTATCAAGACCTGTCTTTTGTAAATGTCAACAGGGCTCGGAATTGAGACTTAGCTGTCTGCTGGTTCAGAGGTCGCAATGACATAACCGATTGAGACGCCGCCAAGTTTCAAAATTGGTGATACTCGTCTTTTGTAAATGTCAACGAGTATCGAGACCTGTCTTTGTAAATGTCAACAGGGCTCGGAATTGAGACTTAGCTGTTGCTGGTTCAGAGGTCGCAATGACATAATCGATTGAGACGCCGCCAAGCTTCAGAATTTGGTGATACTCGCCTTTTGTAAATGTCAACGAGTATCGAGAACCTGTCTTTTTGTAAATGTCAACAGGGCTCGGAATTGAGACTTGGCTGTCTGCTGTTCAGAGGTCGCAATGACATAACCGATTGAGACGCCGCCAAGCTTCAGAATTTGGTGATACTCGTCTTTTGTAAATGTCAACGAGTATCGAGACCTGTCTTTTGTAAATGTCAACAGGGCTCGGAATTGAGACTTGGCTGTCTGTTGGTTCAGAGGTCGCAATGACATAACCGATTGAGACGCCACCAAGCTTCAAAATTTGGTGATACTCGCCTTTTGTAAATGTCAACAAGTATCGAGTTTGTAGTGGAATTTGGGAGAAAAGTCTCGTTTTCACAGGGAGAAACGAGAAATCACTGTCATAGGTTTAGTGTTAACGTAACAGCGAAATGTATATGTGGTCTTACCATTCTATGGATGAGAATTGGTAAGCGATTTGGAGGTCTCGTTCTCACGGGAGAAACGAGGGAATCACTGTCATAGGTTTAATGTTAACGTAACAGCGAAATGTATATGTGGTCTTACCATTCTATGGATGAGATTGGTAAGTGATTTTGGAGAGGGAATCAAATGGGAACTGGTCCCTTAGGATTTTTAGCAAATCCCCAGCTGTCAACGGGTTTGATAAGCCTTTACCAACTACCGTTTGAGTTGGGCTAGCATGCTATTCCCCTCAGCATGATGAGTTGTCGAGGATTTATGTTGGGCTTACAGGCCAATATTTCCTCTGTCCTTAATCGCTAAGGATGTCGGATTATCTGATTAATATATGCATAACCTTGTTCTCCTTCAGGACAGCCAGTACGTGACCAGGTTTCCCACTGGTTTACAGTTGTATTATCTCGCTTGGAGGAAGAGAAAGGCTCTCTTGTATGTACTTTGCACACGAAGGTCTTGATCAGAGGTGTAATGTTAACTTGATCATGAGAAGGATCCTTGATTAAGGATAATACTTCTTTAAGAACTTGCCATTGATCGGCATCATGAGTAGGTCGCCATCTGAAGTCATAAGGCGGTATGCTCCGTTTGAATAGACTGTTTCTATTACAAACGGTCCTTCCCATTTAGGCTGAAATTTGCCTTTGGTCTTGTGCGTCATAATCATCGGTCGTCTGACGGCTAAAACCAGTCTCCTTTCTGGAAGACTCTTTGTCTGACCTTCTTATTGAAGGCTTTTGAGATTGGAGCTTGATATAGCTCGATATGCTGCTGAGCTTGTAGCCGCTTCTCATCTAGGGCTTCGAGCTCTTGAAGACGCAATCGATCATTGTCTTCTGTCGGTGTTCGAACCGTGGTCCGTAGGCCCAAAGACATTCACCAAGCTTTTCGTCCCAATCCCGCTTATTCGAGGAGACGAACTTCTTGAGTAGCTTGATGATCGTCTTGTGAATGCTTCCCGCTAAGCCATTGGCGGCAGGATTTTAGGCGGTTGAAGCCACATCTGAATTCGGTATTTATCGCATAACAGATAGAACACTTGGCTTATGAATTGGGGACCGTTGTCGTGGATGATCTCCTAGGTACACCAAATCGATGGATGACATGGTGTTTGATGAAATTAACCACATTGAGGTTTTGACTTTAGCCAATGGTATAGCTTCTGCCCACTTTGAAAAGTAGTCGGTTATTGTAAGGATAAACGGTGACGTTTTGTCGAAGGGGGGCTGATTGGCCCTACGACATCTATTCCCATGCTTCAAATGGCCATGAAGCAACAGTTGGGTGAGCAACTCCGAAGGCTGGTGTATGAAGTCCGCATGGACCTGGCATGCTTTACACCTTCGTGCATATTGGATGGCATCGGCCATCATAGTTGCCAATAATATCCAAGCCTATGCAACCTGTCTTTAAGCTTTGGACCTGGCTGATGAGCTCCGCAAATGCCGTCGTTGCTTCTTGGAGCGCTTCCTGTGCCTCTGAATTGGAAAGGCAACGGAGGAGGAGACCGTCATATGAACGACGGTAAAGTGTCTTCAGACGGATCGTAGTAGAAACGGAGAGACCTTCGTCTGACGGACGCGGCTTCTTTAGGATCGTCTGGAAGTAGACCGTGAAAAGCATAGTCAATGAGAGGAAAGCGCTAGTCTCTTGGTTCAAGGTCCGTGGAGACATTATAGACTTCTCGATTCTTAGCATGTGCTTGGAGCATACAAGATGTCGAGTTGCGACTGTGAGGTGATACTCGTGTCGGCTGGCAAGGTTAGTGTTGTTGCTAATGCAGCAAGAGTGTCCGCCTTGGTATTCTGAGATCGAGACACATGCCCGATGTAGAAACCTTCAAATAAGTTAGCCAATTCAATGGCTGTATGGTAATAAGGCACCAAGTCCTCATGGCGGACTTCATATTCGCCTTTAACCTGATTGATGATCAGTTTTGAATCGCCATAGGCTTCAAGGTAACGTACCCCCATTCCATGGGCGAGTTGAAGACCAATGAGCAGGGCATTATATTCTGCTATATTGTTGGAGCATGATTCTGTCAAAGAAAACTCTGGGAAGAACATGGTTCTGTGGGGAGATAAACACAACCCCCACTCCGGCAATAATCTTGCCTTTAGGGCCCATTCGCGATGCTCCATCAAAAAACATCTGCCACACTTCCTCTTCTGAGGTTGCATAAGACTCGAAGACTTCATCAGGGATATCTTCGTGAAGTTTTGAATGTTCTGGAACTGGATGAGCAGCCAAGAACTCCGCAAGGGCCTGGCCTTTAACCGCCTTCTGAGGCGTGAAGATCATGTCGTATTGAGACAATAAAAGTGCCCACTTAGCCAATCTTGAATTCAATGATCCTGGCTTCGTCATAAGAAGACGCAATGGGTTTACTCTGGAGATGACATGTATGGTCTGGCCGACCAAATAATGTCGTGTCTTCTGAATACAGAAGACGAGAGCTAAACACTCTTTCTCGATAGGGTTGTAGCGAGATTCGCTCCTATGAGAGTTCTGCTCAGATAATAAATGGCCTGCTCGTGCCATTGTCGTCCTTTTGAGCGAGGAGGGCACCGAGGGAGCAATCCAGAGCTTTTACATAAAGCAAGAATGGTTTCCCTGATGTAGGGGCCACTAAGACTGGAGGCTTTGTGAGGTACCTCTTGATGTCTTCATAAGCTTCCTGGCAAGCTTGATCCCATAGAAGGAAACACCCTTTTTCATGAGTCGGGTGAATGGTTGATAGCGGCCTGAGAGATTTGCAATGAATCTTCTGATATAAGCCAGCCTGCCTTGCAAGCCCCTGAGCTCTTTGAGGTTCCGTGGTGGATGCATGCTCTGGATGGCTTTGACTTTGTCTGGGTCAAGATGAATCCCTTTGATATGACAATAAACCCAAGGAACTTGCCACTAGACACTCCCAAGAAGGATTTTGTCGGGTTCACTTTCAGTAGGTGAGCCCGCATTATGTTGAACATCGTTCTCAAGTCGCGAAGATGTTCATTCTTGTTGCGGCTTTTGACGGCAATGTCGTCGACATAGCACTCCACCGTTTTTCGGAGATGATCGCGGAAGATTGTACTCATTGCCCGCTGATAGGTTGCTCCAGCATTCTTCAGTCCGAAGGGCATTACAGTGTAGCAGTATACCCCCAATGGTGTTCGGAACGAAGTATGCTTCTCGTCGTCAGGATACATCTTAATCTGGTTGTACCCTGAAAAGCCGTCCATGAAAGACATTCTTTCGAACCCGCATGTGTTGTCGATCATGACGTCGGTGATGGGTAATGGGAATTCGTCTTTGGGACAAGCCGTATTGAGATCACGGTAGTCGATGCAGATCCGTATTTTCCCGTTCTTCTTGAGGACGGGGACGATGTTAGCTACCCAGTCTGGATGTTGTTCCTCCCGGATGAAGCCACATGCAATGAGCTTGTGAACTTCAGCTTCAATAGCTTCCATAATGTTCGGGCGAAACCGACGTTGTTGCTGCTTGACTGGCTTGACGTCAGGCTTGATGTTTAGACGGTGGATAGCGACCTGTGGATCAAGTCCGGGCATATCTTCGTAGCTCCATGCGAAGACATCTATATACTCTTTTATGAGCATTATCAATTCTTCCCTTTCTGTAAGTGATAGGCTTTCACTTATAAAGATGGGCTTAGGGTGGTCTTGATTACCAAGTTGACCTGCATCACCTTATCTTCAGTAGGTGGTTCGCGCGATTCGAATCGCTTTTCCCATTGAAGGTCTAATTGCTGGGCCCATGGTTCTTCGTCAGTGGCTTCTGCGGGCTCCAATTGACTGCTTGAGGTCATATTAGCAGTGAGGTTTTTTAACATCCCTCCTATACTGACATCTGAATCCCACTCGGAGGATGAGGCTGAATGTGATGGAACTGATCCATCGTCCTTGGCTTGAACCGTTGCTGACGATGTGGGTGTAACATACCCTAACCCCCTGCGTGTACTATCATAGTAATTTGCAGGCTTCCCTTTAGGCACAAAGTTCCGCATCAAACCGCGCCTTCCTTTTCCGAAATTCAGGCCTGCTCCATGCTTCAAGTCGTATCCCATTTTCTTCATAATATGGCGCGCCGGCCGCGCGTAATGAAAGAATTATGGAGTGTCTGAGTCTGAACTTGAATCTGCGACCGTGAGTCCCCATGGTTGGGTTCTACCGAAGATTATCGGTAACTGACCTTCTTTGGATGGCGGGATTACCAAGACGGCCCCTTCTGCGGATTTCATGGGTGTACTGGATGCACTTGGCTTATGTAAAGGCATGTGTATGGAGCTATTACCCATTCACCTTCATCCTCTGAAGGAGTATTACATAGGGGATTATTAAGACATGCTATAATTGGTTCACCAATCAGAATGGCTGGCATGCCTACTTCGGATTCTGAATCCGCCTCGTTGCCACTTTCATCATCATCCGGCAATGGTTCTTTGAGCGCTCCACCGGCCTCTTGATATAGGAGAGCGTCAGTGAAGTAATTTTCCACCCCTTTGAATGGTTGCTTTTCAGCAAAGACAGTTCGTACTATCGTGTCATCTTCAACATATTGAAGTATTGGTGCAGAGTAGAGGGAACGATCCAGTTGGCATGGATCCATGGCCGTCCCAGCAGCAGGTTATATGATGTGTCAGCGTCAATGACATAGCATGTCACTTCTGACTTCAGGCTCCCGATTCTGTAACGGAGTCGAATTTTCCCCAGTGGATGACTGCTCCCAGCGTTGAAACCGTATATTGTAGTAGTGGTTGTGGACAACCTGTACAGTGGGTATGCCGAGGAAGTAGAGAAGCCTTTTGGGGATGATGCTGAGTGCGGACCCCGGATCGACTTGTATTCTTTCAATGCACGTTGAACCGATATATCCGGTGTAGTGCAGAGGTCGATCGTGCTTGTTGTCTTTGAGAAGCATATCTTCCGCCGTGAATGTAATAGCAGGCACCTTGGATTGTGTATGGTGACATTCTGGGCAAGGAGACTGAACGTCGTTGTTAGGGACCTTAGGCATGCATGTCAGAAAGGATTCTGAATTGGCTAGCGCCTCCCTGAGTGCTTCTCTTGTCTCTTTAGAGAGACGAAGGAGCTCGTGTATAGTGATACGAGCTGGGATATTGGCCAGCTGAGCCAATATGTCAAACCGAAAGGGCGTATCAAACCCTTGGCTTGGTGGTTTCTTCAACACGTGGTCGAATCGTACCTCCTTAGGTCTCTCTTTTCCCTTGTTGGGATTGGAGTGGATGCTGGTACTTGTACTGACGTCGTTTGCTATTGTGTCTCGTCAGTAGACTTTTCATACTGCCTTAAGTATGATTTTCCGGATCGGGTGCCCGTCTGCTGAGGCGTATCGGCTCGCGCCGTGCAAGCAAGCTTTTCCCCTTCTGAATCACTGAGGGAAGCCGATGTAAGATTACCGTCGTCTGGCAGAATGGAGATGACATTGCAAGATTTGCCCTTTGACTTAGGCTTCTTTGAATCCCACTGTTCGTCTTGGACGAGGTCTGGGTGTATCCACATGACTTCTCCTGTCTCTAATGTTAAGGGAACAAGACCCTTATTGTTTTGAATTGTTGCTGAAAGATGCTTGACTTCCAACCGTGGCGCAGGGGCTGGATAGGTCCCGTCAGGAACTGTGACCTTTTGGGTACTGCCGAATTCGAGAGTCACCATATTGGCAGTGACTTTCTTCTGCTCCGTCTTTAATGTCAGAACCCCGGCATCGATCAGGGCTTGTATTCTGTCCTTGAGGACATAACACTTGTCAGTAGGATGGTGGATCATCCTGTGGTAGAGGCAAGTTTTAGGATCGTTTGTGCGCCCTATCTCATTGGACGCCGAGCATCTGGTAGTTTCATTTTGTTCCCTTTGTGGAGCAGATGGAATATCGTGACCACCTGATCATCTTTGAAGGAGTACTGCTTTGGAGGGAACTTAGGCTCCTGATTGTTGAAGCCGCTCTTCTTGGTCTTCTACTGCACATCTCGGATAACTCCACAGACATAGTCTCTTTGCCTTTAGCTTGAGAAGATTGTGGTAGGTCGCTACGCCCTTTGTTGTTCGTCCCCCCTTGCCTCTAGGGGCGAATGGTTCGAACTTTTTAGCCGACTTCTCGGCTATCTCTGCTTGTTCGACCAATTCCTTCCAGGTGTGGGCTTTGACAGCCCCCATGCGAACTTCCACTTAGTCTAAGAAGTTGTGTCTGCATGTTTGTAAGAGCATGGGTAATGGCATCCCTGCTGGGCACATCAAGGATAAATTTCTGAACCGTTCAATGTAGTCACGGACAGATTCGCCCTTCCTTTGCACAGTGGAGAGGAGCTTGTCCATGGTCACTTCGGTGTCGTCCTCATAGAAACGAGAGAGGAACCGAGTTTCCAGGTCGATTTAAGAGTTGATAGAGCCCGGGGGGAGACTTCGGAACTGTTGACACTTAAAAAAGACAAGATTCTCATTGGTCTGAACGATGTCTAAACTTTTGACATTTACAAAAGACAAGGGACAGACGAGCTGAAGACCAGTTTTCACCCACCTCCAAGGGACAAGGAAGCAGCTTGGACTCCACTGATCCAGCAAGCAGAACAGTGAACCCGGATTGTTTTCTAAACAGACCTCAGCAGGTCTAAGATGCTAGCATTTAGCATTACATTAGCCCAAGGAGATAGCCTCGATTGAGAGGCTAGCATCATCCAGAGCATCGCCAGGAAGCTAACTGATAGCTTCGCCGAAAAGCCTCTTTTCGGACCTCGCCAAGAGTTACCTCTAGCTCCGGTATGAGCTTCAAAGCGGGCAGCTCCGATATCAGCCTGCTATGGTCAACCTTTGACCAATCAAATCTCCTGATGAGATCGGATCCAATCTGATCAAATCCGATTAGGATTCAAATATGGCGGGTGATTACCGCAATCTCTTGACTCTCTTGAAACGAGTAAGAGAATCAGAGAAAATCCTCCAACGAGATGGAAAGGATCAAAACAAATCGGAAAGATCGACCGACTTGCCATTTCCTAGCTCCGCAGAAGCTATCCTAGCCTCGCAGCAAGGCTACTTTCTAAATTCAAACAGATTCGGTTCAATCTGTTTCCATATCTTCAAAGGGGACGATTATACCCTTGCTTTCCTATAAATAGCCCATCAAGGGTACAGGGACAGAGAGAGCAGATCGGGAGAGACTTCAAAAAAAAAAAAAGAGAGGACTCCACAAGCAGAGGCTTCTTTACAACGCACTGTGCGTTCTCGAATTCAGAGACTCTTTAGAGAAATACTTCTCTCTTTCAGGGTGGTGATACCCTAACAACCTTTTTTCCTCAAGGAATCTTCGGAACCAGGCGAGAAGGAATTCCTCACAGAAGGCGGTTTTGAGAAGTAGCAAGAGGGTTCTATCAACCCTCTATTCTCTGATTCCCGGAACCAGGCGAGAAGGGAATCTCATCGCTCGCATCGTCAAAGGGACAAAGTGGTCGCGCGCTGACCAGACTCCTATCGGCACACTTCTCCAGAATCTCTGAGGAGATCTACTTGTAATCTTTTTTTAAGAATACTTGTAATTAGTTCCTCAAACTCTTTTTTGTAAGTTTTCCCCTTTGCAAACATAATGGAAAACAAGATGGCGACTCCGCTGGGGACTGTATTCTCCTCTGCGGAGAATCAAGTGTCGCAATGCGACGAACAGACCCTCGGGTCTATCTCTGAATTCAGAAAAGCCGGTGCAGCCAGATCTTCTCTGGCTAAATCTTCAAGCAAAGTCTCTGCGAGGACGGAAAAGGTTCTCTACAAACCTGTCGCAGTTCTCTGGCGCAACAAGGAAACATGCCCGCAGCCCAGGTCCTGCACTTTTGAGAACCTGGTTATCCAGATCGATCAAGGAAGATTTGAAGAAGTCCTCTCTGGGGGTGGCCTGACGCTTCGAGCACGGAAGCACAGGAAGGTCTTCATGACCAAGGTTTCAGATCAGAAACAGAGGCGGAATTTTGCCAGCACCCCACAGCCCCGCTTGTGGCTATTCAGGTTCCCTGCGAACCTAGAAGACCCCTGTCAAGGCTGATATGGAAGCCTAAACAGGAGTCTTCAACCAAAGCTCCCGGTATAGTCATGCCGAGACTGCGCCTCTCCCGCAAAGAAAAGGGTAAGATGCCCATCTGCCCTGACGACGCTGCCAGCCATGAAGTCACGACGGCAATCATACCGTCGCCTGAATCAAGGGCAGCAAAGCCTTTTGTCAGCCTCGCTTCCACAAGCGAAGTTATTGTACCACAATGAATTCACTGGGTTCGCGGCCGCAAGGCTAAGACCGCAGTGTTATCTGAGGTTGATCCCCTTCGCAGCAGAATAGCGGGCAAAGCACCACAGCGTGCTCCGCTTCCCAATTCATCAGGCACTAAGCTCGCACCCGTCGGTGAAGCTAGCGCAAAAGTACTATTCAGTACTAATCCCTTCTGCAGGGATAAGAAGAACGGAGCATCATCCCTTGTACGCTCCAGAAAGGCCTCTCCATGGGTTTGTTCAGGCTCTGTTGAGCCTAACATGCGACAATTCTTGACAAACAAGCGGGAATTGGAGTCTCTCCAAACCACTTCCCCTTGTTGTCAAAGAGGATGCCGACTTGTGACAATCCATTCAGCCCGCTGTCGGCAATATCCAATCAAGGCTGCATCTCCGCACCGTCAATCGGTGTTTGACCGGTTGTCCACACATGCCACAGAGAAGCATCATGAAAGGAGCACTTCGCGAGGCCCAGCCTTCGCGTCCGTCAACATGACCGGAAGAGGACGAGAGCGACACAGGGAAGGTCATACATCTGATGATACCCCTTTCGGCTCCCCAGATCCAGATTATAGCCCGGGCTTGGGTGAAGTCTTGGTGCAAGAAGAAGGTGTTTTCCGAAACACCAGATCCAGGGTGGCGATACCCTATAATTATGAGCAGCCTTCCTCCTCGACGGTCTCAACCGTGCCACAGCCCAGGCGGTCACCCCAATCATCCGATGGAGAAGATGAAGACAGCGGGTATGCCTCTTCAGCAACAGTCAGTTCTGTGCGAACGGACAAAGCATCGGTCAATATGACCGATAACGCCAATGATGACCTTCGTCGGCGTTTGGAAGCTAAGAGCAAACCTCCAGGACCCAGCAGGAAGCCCTGGACAATATTCAACAGATGCTTGCCCAACTCCTCAGCAATCGGGGCGGCGATGATACCGGAAGCCACCACGATGAGGAGGGACACTTTAGCAATGATCCGAAATCCAAGGGAGGTTCTTCCCTAGATGCTGAAGTCCTTAAAGGCCTTCAAGCTCAAATTTCATCCCTGGCTCAGAAGGATGAATTGAAGAAAGTGGGGGTAGTCCGTCCTTACCCACTGGAATGGGATTCAGTGCCATATCCGCCAAAGTTCAAACCACCAACGTTGCATACGTATGATGGTAAGGGCTCGCCCAATCAGCACATCTACTATTTTCGGTCCCAGACCGGTAATGTTCTAAACAACGACGCCATCATGGCTAGGTTGTTCATCGGCACCTTGAAAGGGGTGGCATTCGACTGGTTCCGAAGCCTTCCTCAGGGCTCTATCAATTCCTGGGTCGACCTGGAAACTCGTTCCTCTCTCGCTTCTATGAGGATGACACCGAAGTGACCATGGACAAGCTCCTTTCCACTGTGCAGAGGAAAGGCGAATCTATCCGTGAATACATTGAGCGGTTCAGAAATCTATCTCTGATGTGCCCAGCAGGGATGCCTTTACCCATGCTTTTACAAACATGCAGACACAACTTCTTAGATCAAGTAGAAGTCCGCATGGGGCTGTCAAAGCCCATACTTGGAAGAAACTGGTCGAACAAGCTGAGATAGCCGAGAAATCGGCTAAAAAGTTCGAGCCATCCGCCTAGAAGCAAATGGGGCGCGAACAACAAAGGGCGCAGCGATCTCCCGCAGTCTTCCCAAGCTAAAGGGAAGGAAATTATGTCCGTCGAGCTGACCGGGGACATGCAGTCAAAGGCCAAGAAGAGCGGCTTCAACAATCAGGAGCCCAAGTTCCCTCCTAAACAGTACTCCTTCAGAGACGACCAGGTGGTCACGATATTCCATCTGCTCCACAAAGGGAATAAGATGAAGCTGCCAGATGCTCGACGCCCTGATGAGATAGGGCGCACAAATGATCCCAAGTACTGCCTCTACCACAGGATGATCCACCATCCTACTGACAAGTGCTATGTTCTTAAAGATAGAATTCAAGCCTTGGTCGACGCCGGAGTCCTCACACTGAAGACGGAGCAGAAGAAAGTCACTGCCAATATGGTGACTCTCGAGTTCGGCAGCACCCAGAAGGTCACAGTTCCTGACGGGACCTATCCAGCCCCGGCGCCGCGGTTGGAAGTCAAGCATCCTCCAGCCATGACTCAATACAACAAGGGTCTCGTCCCTTTGACATTGGAGACGGGGGAAGTTATGTGGATACACCCTGACCTCGTCCAAGACGTACAGCGGACGTCGAAGGACTCCAGCAAAAAGGGCAAGTCCTGCAATGTCATCTCTGTCCTGCCAGATGATGGTAATCTTACTTCGGCTTCCCTCAGCGATTCAGAGGGAGAGAAGCAAGCCTGTACAGTGCAGGCAGATGCGCCCCAACAGACGGGCACCCGGTCTGGAAAGTCATATCAAAGGCAGTATGACAAGCCTACTGACGAGATACAGCAGCAAACTACGTCAGTACCAATGCCGGCATCCACTCCAATTCCAGCCAAGGGAAAGGAAAAGCCTAAGGAGGTGCGGTTCGACCATGTGTTGAAGAAACCGCCAAGCCAAGGGCTGGACACGCCCTTTCGCTTTGATATATTGGCCCACTTAGCCAATATCCCGGCTCGTATCACAATACACGAGCTTCTTCGTCTCTCTAAAGAGACAAGAGAGGCACTCAGAGATGCGCTGGCCAACTCGGAGTCCTTTCTGACATGCATGCCCAAGGTTCCTGGCGTTGAGATGCGGCCTTCCTGCTCAGAGTGTCATCACGCGCAATCCAAGGTGCCTGCTATTACCTTTACGGCGGAAGATATGCTTCTCAAAGACAACAAACATGATCGACCTCTGTACTATACCGGATATATCGGTTCAACATGCATTGAAAGAGTACAAGTCGATCCGGGGTCTGCACTCAGCATCATCCCCAAAAGGCTCCTCTATTTCCTCGGCATACCATTGTACAGGTTGTCCGCAACCACCACTACAATATACGGTTTCAATGCCGGGAGCAGTCATCCACTTGGGAAGATTCGGCTCCGCTGCAGAATCGGAAGCCTGAAGTCAGAGGTGACATGCTATGTCATCGATGCGGACACATCATACAACCTGCTACTGGGACGACCATGGATCCATGCCAACTGGATCGTTCCTTCCACTCTCCATCAGTGCTTCAAGTATGTTGAGGATGATGCGACAGTACGAACTGTCTTCGCTGAGAAGCAACCCTTCAAGGGGGTGGAAAATTACTTCACTGATGCTCTCCTATATCAAGAGGCTAGTGGAACGCCGGGAGAACCATTGCCAGACGATGATGAAAGTGGCAATGAGGCGGATTCAGAATCCAAAACGAGCATGCCAGCCATTCTGATTGGCGAGCCAATTGTAGCATGCTTTAATGATCCCCGATGTAAGATCCCTCCTGAAGAGGAAGGCGAATGGATAATTAATGATAATATTTCTTTTGATTATCCTGCGAGCATCGAGTCGATTAAATCCATAATGGATGGCTCTCTTCATATGCCCGTACATAAGCCGAGTGTGGCTAGCACATCTGTGGAAGCCGTAGAAGGGGCCACGCTGGTAGTCCCTCCGTCCAAGCAAGGCCAGGCGACGATAATCTTCGGCAGAGCCCGGCCAGGAAGATTCTCAACTACAGACTCAAGCTCAGAGTCGGATGCTCCACAGTTCTTTCATTACACGCCATCAGCGCGCCATATTATGAAGAAGATGGGTTACAACCTGAAGCAGGGAGCGGGCCTAAACTTCGGAAAAGGAAGACGCAGCTTGATGCGTAACTCCGTCCCAAGAGGGAAACCTGCAAATTACTATGATAGTACACGCAGGGGGTTAGGGTATGTCACACCCACATCATCAACAACAGTTCAGGTCAAAGGCGATGGATCGATTCCATCACAGTCGGCCTCATCCTCCGAATGGGATTCTGATGTCAGCATAGGAGGGATATTCGAAAGCCTCATGACTTCAAGCAGTCAGTTGGAACCCGCAAAGGTTGCCGATGAGGAATCATGGGCCCAGCAATTGAGCCTTCAATGGGAAAAGCGGTTTGAGCTGCGCGAGCCACCTACCGAAGACAAGGTGATCCAGGTCAACTTGGGCAGTCAAGATCATCCCAAACCGATTTCATAAGTGAAAGCCTATCACTTATCGAAAAGGAAGAATTGATAATGCTCGTAAAAGAGTATATAGATGTCTTCGCTTGGAGCTATGAAGACATGCCTGGACTTGATCCACAGGTCGCTATGCACTGTCTAAACATCAAGCCGACGTTAAGCCAGTCAAGCAGCAACAACGTCGGTTCCGCCCAAACATCATGGAGGCTATTGAAGCCGAAGTTCATAAGCTCATTGCTTGTGGCTTCATCCGGGAGGAACAACATCCAGATTGGGTGGCTAACATAGTCCCCGTCCTCAAGAAGAATGAGAAAATACGGATCTGCATCGACTACCGTGATCTCAATATGGCCTGTCCCAAAGATGAATTCCCACTGCCGATCACTGATGTCATGATCAACAACACATGCGGGTTCGAAAGGATGTCCTTCATGGACGCTTCTCAGGGTACAACCAGATCAAGATGTATCCTGATGACGAGAAGCATACTTCTTTCGAACGCCATTGGGGGTATACTGCTACACTGTAATGCCCTTCGGACTGAAGAACGTCGGAGCAACCTACCAGCGGGCGATGAGCATGATCTTCCGCGACCATCTCCGAAAGACGGTGGAATGCTATGTTGACGACATTGCCGTCAAAAGTCGCAGCAAAGATGAGCATCTTCGCGATCTGAGAACGATGTTCGACATAATGCGGGCTCATCAGCTGAAAATGAACCCGACAAAATCCTTCTTGGGAGTGACTAGTGGCAAATTCCTTGGGTTTATTGTCACATCAAAAGGAATTCATCTTGACCCAGACAAAGTCAAAGCCATCCAGGACATGCATCCACCAAGGAACCTCAAAGAGCTCCGAGGCTTGCAGGGTAGATTAGCCTACATCAGAAGATTCATAGCAAATCTTTCGGGCCGTTGCCAGCCCTTTACCCGTCTCATGAAAAAGGGTACTACCTTCATATGGGACCAAGCCTGTCAAGAAGCTTATGAAGACATTAAGAGGTATCTCACAAAACCTCCGGTCTTAGTGGCCCCTACATCAGGGAAACCATTCTTGCTTTATGTAAAAGCTCTGGACTATTCCCTCGGTGCCCTCCTCGCTCAGAAGGACGACAATGGCCATGAGCAAGCCATTTATTATCTGAGCAAGACTCTCATAGGAGCGGAATCTCGCTACAATCCTATTGAGAAAGAGTATTTAGCTCTCGTCTTCGCTGTCCAGAAGACACGACATTATTTGGTTGGCCAAACCATACATGTCATCTCCAGGGTGAACCCTTTACGTCTTCTGATGACGAAGCCAGGGTCGCTGAATTCAAGGTTGGCTAAATGGGCACTTCTGTTGTCTCAATACGACATGACCTTTACTCCTCAGAAGGCAGTTAAAGGCCAGGCCCTTGCAGAGTTCTTAGCTGCTCATCCAGTTCCAGAACATTCAAAACTTCACAAAGACATCCCTGATGAGGTCTTCGAATCTAATGCAACCTCAGTAGAGGAAGTGTGGCAGATGTTCTTCGACGGAGCATCACGGACGGGCCCCAAAGGCAAGATTATTGCCGGAGTGGGGGTTGTGCTCATCTCCCCACAGGATCATGTCCTCCCCAGAGCATTCTCCTTGACAGAATCAAGCTCTAATAATGTAACGGAATACAATGCTCTGCTCATCGGTCTCCAGCTTGCCCATGGAATGGGAGTACGCTACCTCGAAGCTTACGGCGATTCAAAGCTGGTCATCAGTCAAGTCAAAGGCGAATATGAAGTCCGCCATGAGGACTTGGTGCCTTACTATCATACAGCCATCGAACTGGCTAGCCTATTTGAAGGCTTCTACATCGGGCATGTGTCTCGATCTCAGAACACCAAGGCGGATGCTCTCGCTGCATTAGCGACAACGCTAGCCTTGCCAGCCGACACCGAGTATCACCTCACAGTCGCAACCCGACATCTTGTATACTCCAAGCATATTCTAAGGATCCAAGAGGTCCATAATATCTCCGTGGATCTTGAGCCGAGGGATTGGCGCTTCCCTCTTATTGACTACGCTCTGCACGGTCTGCTCCCAGACGACCCCAAAGAAGCGGCGTCCATCAGACGAAGGTCTCTCCGTTTCTACTATGATCCTACTATGAAGACACTCTACCGTCGTTCGTATGACGGTGTCCTCCTCCGTTGCCTTTCCCATTCAGAGGCACAGGAAGTGCTTAAAGAAGCACATGATGGCATTTGCGGAGCTCACCAGCCAGGTCCAAAGCTTAAAGACAGGCTGCACAGACTTGGGTACTACTGGCCGACCATGATGGCCGATGCCACCCAATATGCACGAAGGTGTAAGGCATGCCAGGTCCATGCAGACTTCATACACCAACCTTCGGAGTTGCTCCACCCTACTGTTGCTTCATGGCCATTTGAAGCATGGGGAATCGATGTCGTAGGGCCAATCAGTCCCTCTTCGGCAAGAGGTCACCGGTTTATCCTGGCAATAACCGATTACTTCTCAAAATGGGCAGAGGCCACACCGTTGACCGAAGTTAAAACCTCCAATCTGGTTAGCTTCATCAAACACCATGTCATCCATCGATTTGGTGTCCCCAGGCGGATCATCCACGACAATGGTCCTCAATTCATAAGCCAAGGATTCTATCGGTTCTGCGACAAATACCGAATTCAGAATATGGCTTCAACAGCTTACAATCCTGCCGCCAATGGTTTAGCAGAGGCATTTAACAAGACAATCATCAAGCTGCTCAAGAAGTTTGTCTCCTCGAACAAGCGAGATTGGGACGAAAAGCTCGGTGAATGCCTTTGGGCTTACCGGACTACGGTTCGGACACCGACAGGCAATACGCCTTTCTCCCTAGTATATGGGTGCGAAGCGGTCATCCCATTGGAAATCCAGATGCCATCATTGCGAGTAGCCTTGACTACTAAGATGACATCAGAAGACAATGATCGCCTGCGTCTTCAAGAGCTCGAAGCCATGGACGAGAAGCGGCTGCAAGCTCAGCAACACATCGAGCTATATCAGGCTCGGATGTCAAAAGCCTTCAATAAGAAGGTCAAGCAGAGAGTCTTCCAGAAAGGAGACCTGGTCTTAGCCGTCAGACGACGATGATCATGACGCACAAGACCAAAGGCAAATTTCAGCCTAAATGGGAAGGACCGTTTGTGATAGAGACAGTCTATTCAAACGGAGCATACCGCCTTACAACTGCAGATGGCGACCTACTCATGATGCCGATCAATGGCAAATTCTTAAAGAAGTATTATCCTTAATCGAGGATCCTTCTCTCGATCATGTTAACATTACACCTCTGATCGAGATCCGCGCGTCCGAAATGCGCACAAAGAGAGCCTCTCTCTTTCCAAGCATATCAAACCTGTTGGTGGCTGGGGGTTTGCTTAAAATCCCAAGGGATCTGCTCCCACTTGATTCCCTCTCCAGAGTCACTTACAATTCTCATCCATAGAATGGTAAGACCACATATTCCGCTGTTACGTTAACATTAAACTATGATAACAGTCCCCTCATTTCTCCTCATGAGAGCGAGACCTCCAAAATCACCTACCAATTCTCATCCATAGAATGGTAGGACCACACATATTCCGCTGTTACGTTAACATTAAACCTATGACAGTAACTTCCTCGTTTCTCCCCGAGAAGACGAGACCTTTTTCAAATTCAATCCGAATTGTGAAGCTTGGTGGCTTCTCAACCAGTTATGTCATTGCGACCTCTGAACTGGCAGATAGCCAAGTTTCATCTACTATTGAGCTTAGTGGCGTCTCAATTGGTTACGTCATCGCGACCTCTGAACCAGCAGACAGCTAAGTCTCGATCTCGAGTCCTGTTGACATTTACAAAAGACAGGTCTCGATACTCGTTGACATTTACAAAAGAGGAGTATCACCAACCTTGAGCTTGGTGGCGTCTCATCCGGTTATGTCATTGCGACCTCTGAACCAGCAGACAGCTAAGTCTCGATCTCGAGTCCTGTTGACATTTACAAAAGACAGGTCTCGATACTCGTTGACATTTACAAAAGACGAGTATCACCAACCTTGAGCTTGGTGGCGTCTCATCCGGTTATGTCATTGCGACCTCTGAACCAGCAGACAGCTAAGTCTCGATCTCGAGTCCTGTTGACATTTACAAAAGACAGGTCTCGATACTTGTCGACATTTACAAAAGACGAGTATCACCTATTTTGAGCTTGGTGGCTTCTCAACCAGTTATGTCATTGCGACCTCTGAACTGGCAGATAGCCAAGTTTCATCTACCATTGAGCTTAGCGGCGTCTCAATTGGTTATGTCATTGCGACCTCTGAACTAGCAGACAGCTAAGTCTCAATCTCGATGCTTGCTGACATTTACAAAAAGCAAGTATCTCCCCTTTTAGCCCCACAATGGGCTAACCTCGAGACTAGCAACATCTCAATTGGTTATGTCATTGCGACCTCTGAACCAACAGACAGTCATGTCTCATTATCCAAACAGCAGAAGTCAAAAGGAAAACTTTCTATTAAAGCCAAAAAGATGGGATACATAGAGGAGCATATACAATGGCCTACAGGCGTATATGGTAAGATCGAATCCGATCCCCGAGCGAAGCTAGCCTCGTTCTCCTGTCATCAGCAGCCTGGGCCAGCGCCTGTGATCTCAGCTCATCCTCATCGAAGTCCACCGCCTGAGCCAGACGAGCCTCGACCTCCGCCAAAGTCGCTGTAATACCCCGTTCCCGGAATACGTACTTAGTTGCGTATTCAGATTTTCAGTCGTATTTTTTCGATTGGTTTCCTGTATTTATTCTGTATGATGAATTCCTTATATGATTGTTTTTGTTTTGAATTTGGATTCGTGGACACGGAGTCAGCCCTAGTCTGAACCGAAGGACCCGATCCTAGTATATTACCCGATTTGGCTTTCCGGTGTTTAGATTTGACCGGTTTCAGTCCAAAGATTATTTTCCATATTTTAGATTTTATATGATTTTCTGGAATTATCTTGGATTAAAAGGAATTTCTCCAAAACCGGTGTCGGCCGTACCGCTGACCGATTCCGGATTTTTATTTTACAAACGGCTGGAATTTCAGGATGGTTCTTTAGACTTTATTTCTTAGAATCATATTTTCTACCTACATTCTTTTTCTGAGGATTTTATGATTTATGAAAATTCCAACGGAGTCGGTAGATAACTGGTTCCGGGATTTTTAGTTTCAAACTATAAAGTATTTCTTCAAACGGATTTCACTATCGGTCTTTATATATTATTATTGATTTTTGGTAATTATTTCGGGTCGTTCCGAGATACTTGAATTTCGGACGATTCCGGTATTTTCCCGAAAGATTTCTGTATCTACTACTGAATCCCGGGAAGCCGCCACTTCCATGTTTTCATTTTCTATTCCAAGAGAATTCTTCCCTTTTCCATTTTCTTTCCCATTTCCTATTTTCTTTTCTTCCTTTCCTTTAACTTCCACCACACACTTTTCCTATTTTCCAAAATTCCAAATTCTTTTTCTATTCCACCAACTCCACCTACCCCATTAAATGCACTTCTCTCTCCCTCATCCCATGGCCGGCCAAGTGGCCAGAGAGGGACACTCACCTCACCTCCACTTTGCAATTAAGCCCTCCCCTTCCATTTAATTGCAACACCTTTACAAAATCCAAATCCCATATATACATTTCCTTTCATTTCAATCCCTTTCTTTCATTTCTCTTCACCAAAAGCTAAACCCTAGCTTTCACCACCTCCATCTCCTTCATCTCCACCAAGGCAACCACCACCACTTCTCCAACCTAGCTTCATCTTCTTCTTCCTTCATCACCATGGAAACAACCACCAAGGTCATCAACTCCATCAAAGACTCCACCTTTTCTTCATCATCAACTTCCATCATCAACCATCTCTTTTGGTAGGTAATTTTCATCACCAAGACTTGGTTATTTTCTTAGCATGCTTAAGTTCACATATCATGTTCAATTATGTCTTTAAATCTTGATTATTTAGTCATCAAACCCAACCCTAGAAATCTGTTCTGTTGCTGTTTCCAGACGATTAGTCGACTTGACCTAGAACCTAGTCGACTAGAAACCCTTAGCTGAAACTTAACCTTTTCTGAAAACACAGTATTAGTCGACTTACCATTTTCCTAGTCGACTAGCTCCACTATTAGTCGACTACACTCTTGACCCTAGTCGACTAACCTTGCTTGAAACCAGAAACCTTAACTCTCGGCCCTAGTCGACTTGACTATATTATTAGTCGACTATAGACTATTAGTCGACTACCCATTCTTCCCTAGTCGACTAATTTATCCTGAGACGGAAACCCCAACTTTCTGTATCACAACTTAGTCGACTTAAGTATCTGTTAGTCGACTTGTAGTTCCCTGTTAGTCGACTACCCATTTTACCTAGTCGACTAACTCTTCCTGAAACAGAAAACCAAACTCTCTGGATCACAGTATTAGTCGACTACCCCATATTCCTAGTCGACTAACTCCACTATTAGTCGACTACTCTTCCACCCTAGTCGACTAACCTTGCCTATCAGTTATAGTTGATTTCCTTCTTGACCATGAACCTTATCCTCTAGACTTATATCACATATAGGTATCACTTGACTTGTCACCTGACAAACATCACTTACCCTACTTTCTTCTCACTTCTCTTCACTCTACATGTTTATATCACAGGTTATGGCGCATCCCGAACTTCAGTGGATTCCGGATATTTCGGCGTTTTGGGTGATTTGGGCGAGTATTCTTACTCGCTACCTTCTTGCATTCTTATTTCATTTATTTGCTTCATGTTTTCATATACTTTATTCCATATATCTTTTACTGGTTACATACTATGCGTGGCAGACCCTTCGTGGTCGTTGTATTTTTGGTTCCTGATATGTCATCACTCGCCATGCTATTATTCCAGACCTGTCAATTTCATGTTTCCTTTTAACACATGTATATCACTTGGTAACTGTGTTATCACCTGACCTGACTACCTGACATGCCACCATTTGGCAAGACCTTTATGTTGTACCATGACTTACCCAGACTATCATCTATCTCATGACTTGACTGGTTACTTGATTTATATCACCACTTGTCATGCTATCTCTTGACACCAAGCATGATACACCTGATTCTTATACTTATCACGATAAAGGGAATGTAGTACCTGATTACTGTATGTACTGATCACTGTTATGTATTACTGTTATGATATTGCTCATTCCCTTAATCTGATAATTATGTTAATAAATCATAAAAAGGACAACTTGTATGGGGTATGGGAGGAAGTGATGGATGCCGGAATGATACCTTGCTTATAGTGATGGATATGATATATATATTTTGCGGACGACTATAGTGGGACTTAGGGCCCACATGAGTACATATAGGGGGACTTTGGGCCTCCAAACCGGTCCCAGGTGGTGGGAAACCGTTGGACCAACAAACTGGTCCCGGTGTATGTGAACCACTATAAGAAGCTCTGTCAGTTCTCCATCTGCTTCCGTTAACAACCCTCGACTCGCTTATATATGGATGTATGTGTGTTGGGGTGCACACCTGGACACATGCCGAGATATATGAGTCAGACGAGTAATAATAATAAGTATTCCTGTTATTCCATTGTATGCACTTGGATTACGATAATATGAGATAAAGGTATATAGATGAGGGTTTCCTTGTTTGGATTATTCCTTCGATGTACTAGTCTCATGGAGTCGTAATCTGAAACCATACAATCAGATTGCTCACCCTGAGTCCTGTTATGATACATGTCATGTTATACCTGCTATGTGTGTTATGGTTTCCGTTATGTGTATCCGTTACTCGTGTTATGGACCCCTGATCATTATTGTTATGCATTCCTGTTTTTGACTATGATATGATTTGCATCTCTGATTCTATACGCTTGGATACTCTGTGGCATGAGACAAAGGTATATATATGAGGGTTCCTTGTTTGGATTATTCCTTCGACGTACTAGTCTCATGGGACCGTGACCTAAGCGTATAAAATCACCTTTGCTTATAATCAGCTTTACCTTGGATTTCCGGTTTTGCGATTGTTATGTTATACCTGTTCTTATATATATACTTTATTATGTTCTAACCCTCCTGTCTTCTGAGTTTCTCACTTGTGCTTACCCTGGCTCGCCACCTGGCATTGTATCAAACTCGCCTGGGGAGTTTCACTGACTCCCCTGGATTCTCATGTCCAGGTCATGGAGCTTGGAGCGTGAGGATTTCCCCCTGTTTATTGATCAGAGTAGCGCAGCGGTAGCGTGGTCTCTTCAGTTACCTCGTGAGCACTCTTTTGTACTGTTCATATACATGTATCTTTTATGTTGTCCATACATGTATATTCCTTTGTTCTCTCGCATTTGCGCATATTAGTGATATGATATTCATGTAATATTGTAATCACTCTGATGATAACTGTGTAATTGTACTATATGTGTTGGAATGTATAATGCACCATTTGCTTCCGTACTCTGATTCTTGTTTGTACTGATGCTTAGCGTATATACGGGAGGGTAGTTCTGACCTACGTATATACGTTGCAGTGACGTCCCCGTATCGCCGGGATCGGGGCGTTACAGGTTGGTATCAGAGCTTAGGCTCTAACTTCCTCAGTACGTCCAGACGGCAAATCAATGGTAAAGAGATTTGCAACTGGAATACATGAGTCTTGGTTATACATTCCAACTACAAGTGCAGAGTTATCTATTTCTTGACTATCTTTCCTTGATTTCTAATCCTTCCTTGACTATCTTTCCTTGATTCCTAGATCCTTTCCATATCCTTACCCTGTTTTGGTTTTATGAAGCCTTTATTCCAGCCCTTGTCCCCTTTGTGTTCAATTTACCCCTTAACGAAATTGCGAGGACGCAATTTTTGTAAGGTGGGTGGATTGTAATACCCCGTTCCCGGAATACGTACTTAGTTGCGTATTCAGATTTTCAGTCGTATTTTTTCGATTGGTTTCCTGTATTTATTCTGTATGATGAATTCCTTATATGATTGTTTTTGTTTTGAATTTGGATTCGTGGACACGGAGTCAGCCCTAGTCTGAACCGAAGGACCCGATCC
Source organism: Agave tequilana (assembly GCA_038442645.1). Lineage (NCBI taxonomy): Eukaryota > Viridiplantae > Streptophyta > Magnoliopsida > Asparagales > Asparagaceae > Agave > Agave tequilana. The sequence continues at coordinate 22,193 of JAVJIF010029215.1, read as the reverse complement.
TAGTATATTACCCGATTTGGCCTTTCCGGTGTTTAGATTTGACCGGTTTCAGTTCCAAAGATTATTTTCCAATATTTTAGATTTTATATGATTTTCTGGAATTATCTTGGATTAAAAGGAATTTCTCCAAAACCGGTGTCGGCCAGTACCGCTGACCGATTCCCGGATTTTTATTTTACAAACGGCTTGGAATTTCAGGATGGTTCTTTAGACTTTATTTCTTAGAATCATATTTTCTACCTACATTCTTTTTCTGAGGATTTTATGATTTTATGAAAATTCCAACGGAGTCGGTAGATAACTGGTTCCGGGATTTTTAGTTTCAAAACTATAAAGTATTTCTTCAAACGGATTTCACTATCGGTCTTTATATATTATTATTGATTTTTGGTAATTATTTCGGGTCGTTCCGAGATACTTGAATTTCGGACGATTCCGGTATTTTCCCGAAAGATTTCTGTATCTACTACTGAATCCGGGAAGCCGCCACTTCCATTGTTTTCATTTTCTATTCAAGAGAATTCTTCCCTTTTTCCATTTTCTTTCCCATTTCCTATTTTCTTTCTTCCTTTCCTTTAACTTCCACCACACACTTTTCCTATTTTCCAAAATTCCAAATTCTTTTTCTTATTCCACCAACTCCCACCTACCCCATTAAATGCACTTCTCTCTCCCTCATCCCATGGCCGGCCAAGTGGCCAAGAGAGGGACACTCACCTCACCTCCACTTTGCAATTAAGCCCTCCCCTTCCATTTAATTGCAACACCTTTACAAAATCCAAATCCCATATATACATTTCCTTTTCATTTCAATCCCTTTCTTTCATTTCTCTTCACCAAAAGCTAAACCCTAGCTTTCACCACCTCCATCTCCTTCATCTCCACCAAGGCAACCACCACCACTTCTCCAACCTAGCTTCATCTTCTTCTTCCTTCATCACCATGGAAACAACCACCAAGGTCATCAACTCCATCAAAGACTCCACCTTTTCTTCATCATCAACTTCCATCATCAACCATCTCTTTTGGTAGGTAATTTTCATCACCAAGACTTGGTTATTTTCTTAGCATGCTTAAGTTCACATATCATGTTCAATTATGTCTTTAAATCCTTGATTATTTAGTCATCAAACCCAACCCTAGAAATCTGTTCTGTTTGCTGTTCCAGACGATTAGTCGACTTGACCTAGAACCTAGTCGACTAGAAACCCTTAGCTGAAACTTAACCTTTTCTGAAAACACAGTATTAGTCGACTTACCCATTTTCCTAGTCGACTAGCTCCACTATTAGTCGACTACACTCTTGACCCTAGTCGACTAACCTTGCTTGAAACCAGAAACCTTAACTCTCGGCCCTAGTCGACTTGACTATATTATTAGTCGACTATAGACTATTAGTCGACTACCCATTCTTCCCTAGTCGACTAATTTATCCTGAGACGGAAACCCCAACTTTCTGTATCACAACTTAGTCGACTTAAGTATCTGTTAGTCGACTTGTAGTTCCCTGTTAGTCGACTACCCATTTTACCTAGTCGACTAACTCTTCCTGAAACAGAAAACCAAACTCTCTGGATCACAGTATTAGTCGACTACCCCATATTCCTAGTCGACTAACTCCACTATTAGTCGACTACTCTTCCACCCTAGTCGACTAACCTTGCCTATCAGTTATAGTTGATTTCCTTCTTGACCATGAACCTTATCCTCTAGACTTATATCACATATAGGTATCACTTGACTTGTCACCTGACAACATCACTTACCCTACTTTCTTTCTCACTTCTCTTCACTCTACATGTTTATATCACAGGTTATGGCGCATCCCGAACTTCAGTGGATTCCGGATATTTCGGCGTTTTGGGTGATTTGGGCGAGTATTCTTACTCGCTACCTTCTTGCATTCTTATTTCATTTATTTGCTTCATGTTTTCATATACTTATTCCATATATCTTTTACTGGTTACATACTATGCGTGGCAGACCCTTCGTGGTCGTTGTATTTTTGGTTCCTGATATGTCATCACTCGCCATGCTATTATTCCAGACCTGTCAATTTCATGTTTCCTTTTAACACATGTATATCACTTGGTAACTGTGTTATCACCTGACCTGACTACCTGACATGCCACCATTTGGCAAGACCTTTATGTTGTACCATGACTTACCCAGACTATCATCTATCTCATGACTTGACTGGTTACTTGATTTATATCACCACTTGTCATGCTATCTCTTGACACCAAGCATGATACACCTGATTCTTATACTTATCACGATAAAGGGAATGTAGTACCTGATTACTGTTATGTACTGATCACTGTTATGTATTACTGTTATGATATTGCTCATTCCCTTAATCTGATAATTATGTTAATAAATCATAAAAAGGACAACTTGTATGGGGTATGGGAGGAAGTGATGGATGCGGAATGATACCTTGCTTATAGTGATGGATATGATATATATATTTTGCGGACGACTATAGTGGGACTTAGGGCCCACATGAGTACATATAGGGGGACTTTGGGCCTCCAAACCGGTCCCAGGTGGTGGGAACCGTTGGACAACAAACTGGTCCCCGGTGTATGTGAACCACTATAAGAAGCTCTGTCAGTTCTCCATCTGCTTCCGTTAACAACCCTCGACTCGCTTATATATGGATGTATGTGTGTTGGGGTGCACACCTGGACACATGCCGAGATATATGAGTCAGACGAGTAATAATAATAAGTATTCCTGTTATTCCATTGTATGCACTTGGATTACGATAATATGAGATAAAGGTATATAGATGAGGGTTTCCTTGTTTGGATTATTCCTTCGATGTACTAGTCTCATGGAGTCGTAATCTGAAACCATACAATCAGATTGCTCACCCTGAGTCCTGTTATGATACATGTCATGTTATACCTGCTATGTGTGTTATGGTTTCCGTTATGTGTATCCGTTACTCGTGTTATGGACCCCTGATCATTATTGTTATGCATTCCTGTTTTTGACTATGATATGATTTGCATCTCTGATTCTATACGCTTGGATACTCTGTGGCATGAGACAAAGGTATATATATGAGGGTTTCCTTGTTTGGATTATTCCTTCGACGTACTAGTCTCATGGGACCGTGACCTAAGCGTATAAAATCACCTTTGCTTATAATCAGCTTTACCTTGGATTTCCGTTTTGCGATTGTTATGTTATACCTGTTCTTATATATATACTTATTATGTTCTAACCCTCCTGTCTTCTGAGTTTCTCACTTGTGCTTACCCTGGCTCGCCACCTGGCATTGTATCAAACTCGCCTGGGGAGTTTCACTGACTCCCTGGATTCTCATGTCCAGGTCATGGAGCTTGGAGCGTGAGGATTTCCCCCTGTTTATTGATCAGAGTAGCGCAGCGGTAGCGTGGTCTCTTCAGTTACCTCGTGAGCACTCTTTTGTACTGTTCATATACATGTATCTTTTATGTTGTCCATACATGTATATTCCTTTGTTCTCTCGCATTTGCGCATATTAGTGATATGATATTCATGTAATATTGTAATCACTCTGATGATAACTGTGTAATTGTACTATATGTGTTGGAATGTATAATGCACCATTTGCTTCCGTACTCTGATTCTTGTTTGTACTGATGCTTAGCGTATATACGGGAGGGTAGTTCTGACCTACGTATATACGTTGCAGTGACGTCCCCGTATCGCCGGGATCGGGGCGTTACAGTCGCCCTCTGTGACGACTTCTGCCGTGCCAGTTCCTCACTCCGAGCCCTGAGCTGCTTAAGCCGCGCAGTCTCTTCAAGACGCACCGGTGTAGCCTTGGATAAGAGGAGATTTGCTTTCCTGATCATCTCCTCGGCCATTCTAATCTTATCATCGGCATCAAGAAGAGCACTGGTGGAAGCGTCAATTGCACTCCCAACCTCTACTTGCTCTGTCTCCAAGGACTTCAAGTCAGAGGAGATAGCCTCAGCGGCCTCTTGAGCAGCAAGCCGAGCTTCGCGCCTTTGCGCGACAAGATGTGAGAGCCGTTCATCAGCCAAAGACGCTGTGTCTGAACTATAGAGACGGCGCCATTCCTCCACGTCCTTCTCAAGGTCAGCTACCAGAAGCTCTAGAGCAGCAGCTTGATGGTACCCCTCAAAGTCCCGGATACACTCAATGCCACGGGAGAGAACCATCTTCAGCTTCGAGAATGGCACAGACGAGCCCTTCAAGACTAGACCGATAGTCTGCTCCAAACTGTTATAGAAGCTGTCGACCAGATTACCGATGAAGTCATTCTCAGCTTCATCAACCCTTGAGACAACCTCGGAGCAATCTACCATCCTAGTCGACACCGCCGCAGAAGAAGAAGCGGGAACGTCGACAGCAGCAGGGCAAGCCAAAGGTGACCTCGGCGGAGTCCTCAGCGACACCAGCACGCCAGCCACCGCGGAGGTAGGACTGGCAACCACCTCCGGAGCAACAGGCTCAACCACCTGAGTTGGGGAGGCAGGGCTGGTGATCACCCTCAACTCCATACTCGCCGGCATCTCGCTCGGGAGTAAAGGCATCGGTGGGACTGCCGTCTCCACAACCCCCGACCTTTCAGCTGACGTGGGCTGATAAGAAGGCAAGTCGCCATACAGCGCGTCCAACATAGCAGCATCCGCCGCGGTTGAAGCACTCGACTCGCCCTCTAACCTCTTAGGAGGACCCTCCGCTTCCTTCGAAGCTGATGTACCTTGGGGACGAATACCTGCAACAAAACCAAGGTCAAAAAGGAGACCAGCAAACAGGCGAAGACCAAGAGATCGTAGTCATACCGAAGGCCGATGTCACCTCGTCAGCCACATCGGAATCCAAGGGTCCCATCGGAAAGTTCTTACCAGACTCGACGTAAATGGCCGGCCCGCTCTCGCCCGCCGAGTCCCCTGCAGACCACTCAACAGAGCTTGATTCCACAGGACTTCCTTTGGAGGTCCCAACACCCGAAGGACCGACATCAGCTGCGCCACTCCCAGACTCTTGCGAGTGAGCAGAAGAGCTGGCTGCAGCCCTATAGGCGAATAGAGGATCATACTGGTCCCCATGCTCCCCATGCTCCTCAGCTCCTGCAACAAAAAGCAAATGATGAGTTATTTAAAGTGCGCTGAAGGCATATTAGATGGGGGGGCCAATCTTACCAGTAGTCGGTTCAGCAAACCGACAGCTCAGCCACTAATGGAGCAGCAGAAGGAGGCGCAGCAGAGGGCTCACCCTCTACCACGACGGTAGGAGTCTGGCGACGGGGCCTCTTCGCCGACGACTTCCTACGGGATCCACTCCCACGCTTCCTTTTGAAGTGGACATCAGAGTCCTCTTCTTCCACTTCCTCCACATGTTGTGAGGGAGCTGTCCCCATTACACCAGACCCGGCTTCACGAGTATCAGCTTCATGGGCATCAGCCCTCGTCCCTACCTCAAAGCGAGGGCTCCCTGCATCAGAAGCCTCGCTATCATCCACAGCGATGAACTCCTCTATGCCAGGGACACGGACTCGTTTGCCCTCCTTCTTATCAGAAGCTTTCTGCCTCATCCGATGAGAAATTAACTTCACACCTGAACGGTTGACATTAAACCCAGCAGGTGTGGAGTTCGAAGCCGCATACCATTGGCAGAAACACAGGGTCGTCCAAAGGCCGGGATCCCTCAGCGGCGTGCATAGCCACGCTCCAGTGCCATCCGCGGTAAAGAACCGCCAAGCACGAGCCCCATCAATAAGGCTCCCCATGAAAGCCAGGTCCGGATTGGGGTTGCCCACGTACAACTGGTCATACCCAAATTGGCGGGCAAACCAGCTCGGGACGTAGGGCTCCAGGTAGCAGGTATCCCCACTCCTGTACAGCAAATGCGAGGGCCGGATACAGACCAGCCACTCGAAAACACCCCGACTCATGGGAGACCGACCTGACTCCACATCATGGAATTCCTCGTTGTATCCTGCACCCCGCAGGCGAGGAAAACAACGGAACAGGCTATAAGCGTCATAACGACGCACTAACTTACGGGCCTCGGCCACATAAGTTTTCTGCCACGAACGGCCTTCAAAGCGACGGAGAAGCGCCGTTTGAACGCCCTGCAGAGGGTTTCCCCAGCTCCAATCAAACTGGGGCAGTGCAAGGCGAACCACGCCATCAAGTAGGTGTACGGTAAACCTACCCTAGGATTGGGTCCGTCACAAGGCAGGACGGCACCCTTCCCTCGCCTTGACGCCATTGGCCTGCAGAAAGCCTCCGTCAGTGCACGAAGGCCCCTCTGAATACAACACACCATGGCCGGGAGAAGACCCAGACGGTGGCCATGGACCAAGCGGACGGCAGGCAGCAGCACATTCGGGTGGACGATGTCACCCGAAGAAGAAGGCACGACACACTTCTTTAACTAGATGGTTAAGAAGCCGGCCAGCAACGCCTTGCGAGACATAGGCCGACGGGCCTGATGGTGAAAGCTCCGAAGAATATCACCCTTCCCGAAAGGACCATCATCTTCTGCCACGACGATGTCCTTTTCAGCATGCACCTCCATCCTTGCCAAGATGTCTTCTTCAGCAACTCCGCAATGAGCTGCCTCAGGCACACTAGTCATATCCGGGAACAAGTAATTCTCCCAGCTCTTCAAGCTCTTCGAGCTACCTTTGCCACCAGTGTGGATGCTGGAGAAAATGTGCAAATGGCACATCAATGCCCGATATGTCTCGAGCAGAGCAGGCTCCTGCTTCTCCAGAATAGCCAACTCCGCCTCACAGGGAAAGTACTCTTCATACGGAAGAGACCCGAAGGGCAAAGCAGAGATCTCCCGCATCTCGTGCAGGGCCATGCCCAACTCACCAACTGGGGTGAAGAAAGTCCCCGAGGCCAGGCAGTACAACTCAAGGATGGCGTAGAAGCACGCCACCTTCATCTCGATACCGTAGCAGGTCGCCCTGACGGCCTCATGGAGGTTTAACCTCTCTAAGTCCCCTCAAAATGAGTGAGGATATAGTTGGTCAACTCCGCCCACCACTATCTAGGAGGGTGGACCCAACCGGGAGTCCTGAAATTGGTGGCGGGGTAGTTCCCGTCAACTTCGCAGAACTGAGTGCCAAAGGTCGGCGCCGCAGCTGGGTTCTCTCCTACTGGAAGGTCCCGCGATACCTTCCCAGGGTATAGCCCCATTATGCTACGAGGATGGCCAGCCCTCGAATAGCCGGACTGGAATGTCAACCTCCCGACACTTACAGACTCGGCATTTAGGCTCACGCCCCAAGCCATCTTCCGAGCCTGAGTCGCGCTCGCGAAGGAAGACAAAGCGAAATGTCGCTTAGTGGACGGGAGATAGAATCTCTCGCCGTCCGACTGGAAGATCCACTGACCTTCATCGGCCTGCAGCTGGCGATCGGGATCAAGTGCAGCATCCCCGAACATGAAGTCAGGCTTTCTGTAAGCCTGACGGTCGATATCTTCAAGCGGAGCCGTAGTCAAGATGCTCCGCATGGCCTGCGGACGACCGTCCTGGATGAGCGTATCCCGTACAAGGGAGCTCGGCTCGCTGAACAATGAAGCCTGCCCATAGAACTGCAAGCTGATACTTCCGCCTGCTCGACTGGCTAGACCGAACAGACTGTTCTGGAGGCCGGAGGCGTAATGTACTGCAAAAAAATAGAAATGAGCTATGATTAGTTCACCAATTAAGTGGATGCGAAAGCATAAAAATTCACTAAGACATAGCCTCGCCCAGCAAGTAGGGCCTGCAAGGCGATAGCTTTAAAAAAGCTTCGCTTCATGGATAAGACTGCATCTTTGCAGAAAATATCCAAAGCGCCAACTTCGCTTAAAGCAGAAAGTGGCATAGCCCTAAGGGCTGATGTCATCAAAAGGGCATTATGGTCAAAGTCATTATGACTGAGAGGACTTATTCAAGTCATTCTCCTCAAACAGTACGGAGATGGCCCAAGTTATGGCTTCATGCGAAAGCCCAAAGAAGAACTGTTCAGTTCTTAACTCCCTGGTGCAAGCAAAATAGGGAAGTTGAAGGGAAATGAGTTCCCTGATAAGGACAGATCATATTCGATCGTCCTAATGGTCAAATATCGACTCCAAAGGAGGAAGACCACCATCTCTAATCTGGGAGAAGAGTCTCTTACTAGTGACAGGTCGCTCAATGACCGGAGGAGGAGGGCCCTCCGCTGCAGAAGTCGCTGCTTCTTTTCCCGCTCGTCTTTTGGGCGCCATTGAAGAGCTGTTAGAGCCCTCAAAGATCTCTGAATGAAAGGGAAGAAGAAGAGGAAGAGATAGAAATTTCTCTGAAAAAGGAGATCTTTTCCATGTTCAGCCCGATCGGGCTTTTATAGGCCAATCAGCGCCTGAAACGAGGCCTCGAAAAAAGGCCCATGCCGCCGTTTCGAATTAACTCGAAACAGCGCCCGAAGCGCCTTCCCGAGAAGCGCCGGTTCAACTCTACTAAGAGTTAACTTCGCACTAGTGCAAAAGTGCGGACTTCGCACAATCCTTCAAGGGCTTCGCTGAAAGACCTACCTTAGCCCTCTAAAAAGCGTGCTGCTCGCGGTACACACCAGTCTCGCGAAGATCGTTCGAAGGAAGGACTATGTCCTTAGCTCCGCACATAGTTTAGCCCAGCAATGGCCAAACTCTCAGTGAAAGTAAGCAAAAATCAAAGGATCAGACGATGAACTTTCATTGATTCAAAAGCAAGGGTACATTTGATATTACATCAAAATTGTGTTTAACACACCAAGTTACTTAACAAGGTCATTTGCATACAAGCGGTTTTATCTGCTCCCAGGCCAGACCAACGGGACAGGAAGAGCCTTCCTCCTGCATAAGGCTGTAATCAGTGGTGCCACAAGGACACGGTCATTTTTCTCCACAAAATGGCAGGTCTTGCCAGGCCATTTTTGTTGAAGCCTGGCAATAAAAACCTATCGCCGCCAACACGATAGATCACATATAATGGGAATTGGCAGTGGTACCAGTGATCTAACAGGCGCGATACCCGCCTTCCTGAAGTGGATCACCCCAAAGGCCACCAAAGTTGAAAATCGGCAATGATGTCGGCGATCCCACAGGCGACGCCCATTATCTTGAAGCGGATCCTCTCCGATAAAGGCGGCGGCCAGCCTCACCTCAGAACGAATCATCACGGATAAGAGGCTGCCAACAGCCTCTGGGACGCGCACTCGCTGCCCCGAATTGTTCCTCCTGCTTAAAAGTAAAGCTTCAACCGGGGAAGCATAAGGCGATTTCATGGTTTCTTCCATCAAGTTACCAGACTGGCAAGCATAGCTCACTGCAAGGCAAATTGGAGCAAGTTAGCAGTCAAGCACAGAAAGAGCTGCAAAAACATTAAGTCAGATTCTTCAGCGGCAAAGTGATCCGACTTCAGTCAAAGCAGAGGATAAGCCCCGTCTGCACAGCAACCATGGGCTGGCTCAGCAAACGCCAAGTCCTAGCCTCACCTCTATGGCAAAGTCAGACACAGTCTCAACATTCACCAATATGGCAAGACTGGCTCAACCTTTGAAGAGACCAAGTCCTAAGTTCTGCCTGTGTAGCGGACTTAACATGCAGTGATCTTTCTCTGATCAAATCAAGACGATGGCTTCGCAGAGAGCCATGATGAGATCCTTCTCTGCAGATCAGCCAAGTGCAAGATGAAGATCGAGGGAAGTTAATTCCTAAAGCAGCTGTCAAAGCTAGACTAAGGGAGATGAATTCCCTAAAATCGGTGAAGTCGTTGAACGATCAAGACTTACTGGTCCTTGGCCGGTTAGACAACCAGAGTGGGTTTTCCCACTAATTCAGAGATCTGAGTATCCCTATCAAACCAAGAGAAGAGAAGAAAGGCAAAACATTTCTCTTCAGAGGACCTCAAGCGTCCTATTTATAGGCCCCATGGCCTGAGCGCAACCACCCCAAGCGTGAAAGCACGAGCGCGTTCAAGGCATTTATTACGCCTTGATGGAAGGGACGGTTTTCCCTTGGAACCGTGCAAAGGGAGAAAACGTCTCCCTCATAAAAGGCACTTATGGCGCCTTGAATAAAGGGAATATCCTCCCTTGGAAACGTGCAAATCGGAGAACATCTCTCTCGATTGGCGCGAAAGAAGGAATGATCCTCCTCGTAACCGCCCCACGGTAGTTGGCTTTGAAAAGGCAACAGGAGTTCCAAAGCGGACTTATTTCTTGAAAGCCCAGATACGGAGCTACCCCGACGCGAAGCTACTCGCGAACCAGTGCAATTCTTCGGCGAATTCATCCCAAAGCAGGATTGGAAGCGAAGCTGAACTCAACCATCATGGCGACGTTCATACTCCACATACCATCACAGCAGTTCAAAGTGTTTCAGAGTCTGAGCTATTGCAGACTCTCGAAAACTTTGAAGGGGGGTCTTGTTGACACTTAAAAAAGACAAGATTCTCATTGGTCTGGACGATGTCTAAACTTGTTGACATTTACAAAAGACAAGGGACAGACGAGCTGAAGACCAGTTTTCACCCACCTCCAAGGGACAAGGAAGCAGCTTGGACTCCACTGATCCAGCAAGCAGAACAGTGAACCCGGATTGTTTCTAAACAGACCTCAGCAGGTCTAAGATGCTAGCATTTAGCATTACATTAGCCCAAGGAGATAGCCTCGATTGAGAGGCTAGCATCATCCAGAGCATCGCCAGGAAGCTAACTGATAGCTTCGCCGAAAAAGCCTCTTTTCGGACCTCGCCAAGAGTTACCTCTAGCTCCGGTATGAGCTTCAAAGCGGGCAGCTCCGATATCAGCCTGCTATGGTCAACCTTTGACCAATCAAATCTCCTGATGAGATCGGATCCAATCTGATCAATCCGATTAGGATTCAAATATGGCGGGTGATTGCCGCAATCTCTTGACTCTCTTGAAACGAGTAAGAGAATCAGAGAAAATCCTCCAACGAGATGGAAAGGATCAAAACAAATCGGAAAGATCGACCGACTTGCCATTTCCTAGCTCCGCAGAAGCTATCCTAGCCTCGCAGCAAGGCTACTTTCTAAATTCAAACAGATTCGGTTCAATCTGTTTCCATATCTTCAAAGGGGACGATTATACCCTTGCTTTCCCTATAAATAGCCCATCAAGGGTACAGGGACAGAGAGAGAGCAGATCGGGAGAGACTTCAAAAAAAAAAAAGAGAGGACTCCACAAGCAGAGGCTTCTTTACAACGCACTGTGCGTTCTCGAATTCAGAGACTCTTTAGAGAAATACTTCTCTCTTTCAGGGTGGTGATACCCTAACAACCTCTTTTCCTCAAGGAATCTCCGGAACCAGGCGAGAAGGAATTCCTCACAGAAGGCGGTTTTGAGAAGTAGCAAGAGGGTTCTATCAACCCTCTATTCTCTGATTCCCGGAACCAGGCGAGAAGGGAATCTCATCGCTCGCATCGTCAAAGGGACAAAGTGGTTGCGCGCTGACCAGACTCCTATCGGCACACTTCTCCAGAATCTCTGAGGAGATCTACTTGTAATCTTTTTTTAAGAATACTTGTAATTTAGCTCCTCAAACTCTTTTTGTAAGTTTTTCCCTTTGCAAACATAATGGAAAACAGGAACCAGTCAAATGCCACCCCCTTTAAGGTGCCAATGAACAACCTAGCCATGATGGCATCATTGCTTATAACATTACCAGTCTAAGACCGGAAGTAGTAGATGTGTTGATTTGGCGAGCTCTTTCCATCATAGGTGTGCAACGTTGGTGGTTTGAACTTCGGTGGATATGGCACCAAATCCACTCCAGCGGATAAGGACGGACCGCCCCTACCTTCTTTAATTCATCCCTCTAAGCTAGGGATGCGATTTGAGCTTGGAGGCCCTTAAGGACTTCAGCGTCTAAGGAAGAACCCTCCTTGGATTTCTCCGGCTTGGGTTACTCATTGCTGAAGTGTTCTTCCTCATCGTGATTGCTCCCAGCATCATTGTTATTCCGGTTACTGAGGAGTTGAGCAAGCATCTGTTGAATATTGTCCAAGGCTTCTTGCTGGGTTTTGGAAGTTTGCTCTTGAGCTTCCAGGCGTCGGCGAAGGTCATCGTTAACATTATCAGCCATATTGACTGATGCTTTGTCAGTTCGCACCGAGCTAACTGTCGCCGAAGAGGCATACCCACTGCCTTCATCTTCTTCTTCGTCTGATGAATGGAGTAATCTTCTGGGTTCTGGTTGCGGTGAGGCCGTCGAGGAAGAAGGCTGTTCATAGGTGTAGGGTATTGCCACCCTAGATCTGGTGTTCGGAAAACACCTTCTTCATGCACCAAGACTTCGCCTAAGCCTGGGCTGTAATCTAGATCTGGGGACTCTCGTCCTCTTCCGGCCATGTTGACGGATGCGGAGGCTGGATCTCGTGAGGTGCTCCTTTTGCGGTGTTTCCTCGGGGCCTGTACTGATAGTCGATCAAAAACTAACCGTCGTCTTAGAGGCGTGGCGGGGATTGGTCCCAGCCAGCAATGGACCGAGTGGAGTGTCACCAGTTAACATCCCACTTATTGACAACAGGGGGAAGAGGTTTGTCTATCCATCAACAACTCCCTCAAATCAGACCCGGTTGGGTCTCTGCAATCGAGCGCAAAGGCTCTTTTGGAACGCACATAGGACGATGTCCTGCTTCTTTTATCCCTGCATATGGGATTAGCACTGAATAGTGCTTTGGTTTTAGCTTCGCCATCAGGCGTGAGCTTAGTGCTTGACGCACTGGAAAGCGGAGCACGCTGTGGTGCTTTACCCGCTATGCTGCTGCGAAGGTAATTAGCCTTAGATAGTACTTTGGCTTCAGCTTCGCGGTCATGGACCCTGCGCATACGCTGTGGTACAGTAGCTTCGCTCGTGAGAACGAGGCCGGCGCGAGGCATTGCTGCTCTTGAATTTGGAGACGGTATGATTGCCGTCATAACTTTATGATTGGAGCAGACAGGCATCCTGCCTTTTTCTTCGCGAGAGAGGCGCGGTTTAGGCGTGGCTACGCCTGAAGCTTCAGTTGAAGACTTCTGTTTAGGCTTCCATACCCGCCTTGGCAGAGGAGACTTAGGTTCGCAAGGAACCTGATTAGCCACACGCGAGGCTGAGGGGTGTTGGCAGAATTCTGCTTCCGGTTTCTGCTTCGAAACCTTGGTCGTGGAAACCTTCCTATGCTTCCGTGTTCGAAGCATTGGGCCACCCCCGGAGAGGACTTCTTCAAATCTTCCTTGATCGAACTGAACCACCAACTTCTCACAAGTAAAGGAATCAGACTGCAGACGTGCTTCCTTGTTGCGCCAAATAACCGCAGTAGGTTCGTAGAGAACCTTTTCAGTCTCCGCAGAGACTTTCCTTGAAGATTTAGCCAGAGAGGCTCTGGCTGCACCGGCTTTTCTGAATTCAGAGTTAGACCCGAAGGTCTGTTCGTCGCATTGCGACACTTGATTCTCGGCAGTGGAGAATTTCTTCCCCAGCGGAGTCGCCATCTTGTTTTCCATTATGTTTGCAAAGGGGGAAAACTTACAATAAAAAGATTGAGGAGTTAAATTACAAGTATTCTTAAAAAGATTACAAGTAGATCTCCTCAGAGATTCTGGAGAAGTGTGCCGATAGGAGTCTGGTCAGCGCGCGACCACTTTGTCCCTTTGACGATGCGAGCGATGAGATTCCCTTCTCGCCTGGTTCGGGGAATCAGAGAACAGAAGATTGGTAGAACCCTCTTGCTGCTTCTCAAAATCGCCTTCAATTAGGAATTCCTTCTCGCCTGGTTCCGGAGATTCCTTGAGAAGAAGGACGATGTTAAGGTATCAACACCCTAGATAGAGAAAGCAATTCTCTAAAAGCTCTCTGAATTCGAGAGCGCACGGTGCGTCGTGAAGAAGTCTCTGCTTGTGGAGTCCTCTTTCTCCGATCGATCGATCCTCTCTCCTTGTACCCCTGGCGGGCTATTTATAGGGAGAGCAGGGGTATAATTGTCCCTTGAAAATATAGAAACAGATTGAATCGAATCTGTTTGAATCTGGAGAGTAGCCTTGCTGCGAGGCTAGGATCAGCTTCTGCGAAGCTAGAATTGGCAGGTCGGTTGACCTTATTGATCCTTTCCATATCGTTGGAGGATTTCCCCTGATCTTCTTACTCATTTTTAGAAGAGTCAAGAGATTGTGGCAATCAACTGCCAAATTTGATCTCTGATTTGATCTTAATTAGATTTGATCTGATTGGATCCGATCTCATTCGGAGATTTGATTGGTCAAAGGTTGACCATAGCAGACCAATGGCGGCGATGCCCGCTTTGAGCTCGTAGCGGAGCTAGAGACGGTTTCTGGCGAAGTCCGAAAGAAACCCTTTGGCGGAGCCGGAAGTCCTCTGTGGCGAAGTTGCGAGTTAGCTTCCTGGCGAGGTTGCGAGTTAGCTTCCTGGCGAGGCTTTGGATGACTTCATGGCGAAGTTGGATGATATTAGCCTCTCAAGCGAGGCTATCCCTTTGGGCTCATGCGATGCTAAGTGTTAGCACCTTAGACCTGCTGAGGTCTGTTTAGAAATAATCTGGGTTCACTGTCTGCTTGCTGGATCAGTGGAGTCCAAGTTGCTTCCTTGTCCCTCGGAGATGGGTGAAAACTGGTCTTCAGCTCGTCTGTCACTTGTCTTCTGTAAATGTCAACAAGTTTAGACATTGTTCGGACCAATAAGAATCTTGTCTTTTTTAAGTGTCAACATATACTTGTTAGCCCAAATCCACTTACCCATTATCTCCCCTATAAATAATCCTCCCCTAATCATAAACCTAATATTCTTTCTCCCCTAATCTTCCCATCACAGCCGCCTCCATCTCCAACCAGGCAGCCCCATGACACCACCCCACGCCCCCAGCGCCCAACCTCCTCCTTGGCTGTGCAGCAGCCCAACATCCACCCCGTGTGCCCCTCACTTTGGCCGAGATCCAGTCGGTAGTGTAGCAAACTCCAGCCCGTGATCTCCACCTCGCCGGAGCCCGGTGTGCACTACACCTCTCCAAGCCACACACAACCCTACTTTCCCTGTTGGCTGCTCCCCCATAACTCCCATCTTATTATGGCCAAGCCCCTGTCTAGGCCCAGCCTTCCCCTTGGCTGCATTCTCCAAGCCCACCCACGGCAGCAGCCCAGAACCAGTGGCAGCAATCCACGGCAGCACACAGCTGCCCATAGGCTAACACCCCCTTGTGCGCCAACCTCCAAGCCAAGCACCAACCTTAGCATCTTTCTCCGAGCCATCTTCTATCTCTTTGTGGATCGCCGTTGATTATCGTTGGCGAGCGCGAACGCACCCATGCCCTTTACGGCAATATTCTCTATCCAACGACATCCTCCGCGGCCCCCGACGCCTCCACCAGAGCCTCCGTCGGCGCGCCTCAAGTCACCCCGAGGTTAGTGCTATATTTATTTGTGTAGGGGTAAAAGTGTAATAATATGAAAGTGTAATTAAATGTGTATGGTTGTGTGCGTGAGTGTGGATGTGATATGCATGCATGTGTATGCATGTATTTATGCATGGACGTGTGCATGTGTATGGGTTTTTAATTCATGCGAGTGTCTTGAATTTAGTTGTGTTTTAATTAAATATATAGCATGTCATGAATTAAATGTGTGTTGGATATTAATTGTATGGATGGGTAGTGTGTTAGTGTTTTAGGTGTGTCACGTAAGTGTGTGTGTATATATATATGTATATAAGTGTATGTATGTGTATACTCGTATATATGTGTGCAGTGTGGGTGTATGCACGTGTGGCGTGCTTGTATGGGTACATGTGTGAGTGTGTTAGGTGTGTGTATTGATTCCCTTCCTCTCTTCTTGTTTGGGGCGTGTTATAACGTTTCGGACTCGCTCGAATGATCCAAACTCGGTAACGGGAGATTCAGATTTGTATCCATTCTGAACTCGATGCTCAGGCGATTCGAAGACCGATCCATGGGATGATCCATAGATCAGTACCGGTTCGTGCAGTGAAGACCAGACAGCGATTTGGTTCCAAAACTGCGTCATTTATTGTGAGTGTTTTCTTTTCCTTCTATAATTCTATTTTGTGAGTGTTTCTTTTCTTGTGTAATTTTATTTAATTTTGTTGTGAGTGTTTCTCTTCTTTATTTAATTTTATTTAATTGTGTTGTGAGTGTTCATTCTTATGTCATTTTCTTCTTTACCATTATTTCTTTTTATTCGTATTATTTCATGTGACTTTTTTTACCAGTTTGACTTGTTTATCACTTCATGAGATAATAGTGATTATTCACCTTATTTTCGTAGTTGATATAAGCTTATATCAGTATCATTTCATGTGTGGTAAATGACCGTTGTTGGTTTTGGCCTAGTATGGATATACTGTAGACCGGATTTGGCCTTGTAACTGATCTAGTTGTGATAATCTTAAAATAAATATATTGATCTTGAGGATGATTGATTCGTGATTAAGGTTAGAGAATCATATTTTATGTATATTATTTGTCAGACGAGTTGTTTGGTGACTAATCCGACTAGAACTCTTTTGGATATTGAGGACGTGTTAGACATTATGTTGCTTTATTGATAGACTGTTTTACTGATACTTAGATTTGTGTATGCCATAGTTAGAATAGGAGTTGACATGATCTTCGTATTCTTTCGGTGGATTCACGATGGATATTAGATGTAGCGATGATTAAGATGTTATGTTGATCTAGAATGTTGCATCTTTAGTTATGATCTAATTATGGTTGGATAAGTCTGATTTTGATCTTAAGGATATATATATATATATATATATATAATATATATATATATATATATATATATATATATATATATATATATTACTTCATGATTGGTTCTTGACTATTTCAGTTATGGAGATAGAGTTATTATGAATGATTCATTGATATCGGTGACTATATTACACGTTCGGAGTTTTATGATAGTTATTGATCGATCTGATTTATTGATGACTTAGAGGATGTATATATCGATGACTTTGAGGATATGAGTTGATTATATACATTGCCCGGATTATTCTATTCATGACAGAGGTCATTACTCATCCTGAATATCTTGATTTACCTGAGAAACTTGACTAATTATACTTGGTATTTACCTGATAACTATCATGTCCATGTTACCATTAATTGCTGGGAAATATTGTTACACGGTATCAACACCCTCATGTTATACTTGTTACATATCCTGTTATACCGGTATCCTGTTTACTGATATTATATATTCCTGTTATACGGGTATCCTGATTACACATGTTGATATTGTTATCGTGACTATCACCGAGTTATCCCAGTGATTCAAGTAACATGCACTTTAAATAATCTTGATAAACTAATAACATGACATTAAACAACTTACACTAGGATTTGGGAAATTGATGGAGGAGATAACGTCTGTATTTTGGGTAGACCTAGGATTTAAGTTGCGCAGCCAAAAGAGGGATCCACTGCAGGGTTCCCGTGGGGTGACTGGCACCCTGTCCTGTTCCTGTTCCTGTTATACATGTTATACATGTATATGACCTGTTATACATGTTTCTGACTACCTTACGGTAGGTCCTTGTTCAGCGCCAGGGGTTTAGGCCGTGGTCCCGGGTATGCACGGGACCCACCTAGAACACAGATAATGTCTCCAACCGATTAGTTTCAATAACTGAGGACCTCGATTGGCACGTATAGTAGGCGTAGTATGGGATGCATCTATTAAATGTGGTAATTGGTGTTCGCTGACATAATTAATAATGATAAACTGTTAATGTATTGTGACTGACCGTGATCACCCGACTGTACGCATATATAACTATGATCGATATATGATTTTACACATGACCAGATTGTATACCAGAGTATTGACATATGCTAGGTTACTCATCTTGACATTAGTGGTCAGGATACCAGTTATATATCGTTCATAACTTTGTTCTTGACATTGATTATTCTATTATGTTTTATTTCAGTTATCATGTTGTTATTGCTTGCGTTGTTATGTATGAACACCTTTCCGTTTACACACACACACTCATTAGATTGCTTCTGACGATCCTGGATTCGCATATCCAAGATTTTTTTGGACACCTTATATTGTTCAGGCGTTCGTGTGATCATACGCGTTACGAGGAGCTGGAGTCTTTCTTTTCTATGATTATAGGTATTCTTGCTCTTTTGTTTATGTTATTTCCTGATTCTATCTATATCACATCCCGTTGCCATTTTTTTTCTTTATTCATCTGCTATCATTGTGTTAGATATTTATATGTCATATTGCAGTGATATTGATTTATCATAGTAGATTTTATACCTTGTTCAGGTTACTTAGGTTTAGCGTGTATGCGTGGGGTATTTTCCTCGCGTATATACGTCGTCGACCTTCGTCGCGACTCTGTTTCCGTGTATTTGGGAAGCGGGGCGTGACAGTATGAATACCAGAAAACCATGCACTTTCAGGAAAAATAGTATTAGTAAGATTTCAAACTCTCCACAACCGTTAATAGAAGAAAAGCTAAATTGGCGATCAGGCAATAAGCAAGCAAGCAAACACCTAAGCGGAGCTAAGTAAGCTGGAGGTATAAACAACAGTGTTTAACACTAGAGCGCCTGGTGAGGTTACCGGGACGACTCGGCTTAAAGTGCGAGCAGAAAATCCGACAACATCTCGCTAGACGAATCTAGTGGTAAAGCGCTGAGCGCTAAGCATGCCTACCAGGCTGAGCTGAGAGACCTGATCGTCTAAACGCACTTCTCTTTTCAAGGTAGTGGGCGAGAGCCCGGAGGCTAAAGTGCGCTCGGGGTCTAATTGCACTCTCGGTAGCTACCATGAAACCCATAAGAGTGCAGGCCTAGAACCATTAGGTAGCCAGCCCGGGAATGGCAGGAAGAAACCAAGTCGGTATAAGAGTACTTACACGAGATGTTAGTATCACACGAGCATACATGTAAGTGTGATAATATCTAGACTACCGTGGAGTGGAGAAGCCCGGAGGCTGATAGGGCCCGGAGCTGAGTAGAAAACCCGGAGGCTGATAGGGTCCGAAAGGCCGAGTAGAAATCCCGGAGGCTAACGACCACGAAGGGTCGGCCACACATGGTATAAAGCAATAAATAAAGTACATCACAGCATTGTATATATGCCACAAGTAAACTATCCTAGTATAAGCATTCATCATAGGCATATACATATACAATGATGGGCACTCAGCCACATACAATTACAGGGGCACCGCCCAATACAAAACACATTTAAATATGAAAAAAATACATGTTAACCAGACAAAGTGGGAAAAACCAAATCAAGGCGAGGACACTCGCCTAAATCTCCGAAAAGCCAAAACTCTGAAATCCCAGGAACTTGCGCACGCGCCATAAAATATAATAATAAATAAATAAATATATATAATTTAGAGAGAGAAAGAGAAGAGGAGAGAGAAGAGAGAGAAAGAGTTAGAGAGAGAAAGACCTAGAAAGAGAAAGAGAGATTTAGAGAGAGAAAATCTAGAGAGAAAGAGGGGGAACTAGAGAGAGAAAGAGAGAACTAGATGAAGGAAAGTTAGAGAAGGAAAGTTAGAGAAGGAAAGCTAGAGAGGGGGAGGAAGAGGCTGAAAGAGAAAAAGATGAGAGAGAGGAGAAAGAGAAAAATGGTGAGAGAAAGAGAGAGAAATGGAGAGAGAAAAGAGAGACTGTAGTAGAGAGAGAGACTGCAGAGAGAGAGTCAGCTAGAGAGAGAAATAGGAGAGAGAGATGAGAGAGAGAGAAAAAGGGGCTGTTGCCCCTCCGCTCACGCACGCACCCCCTAAAGGGGGCCCACGGCTTGGTCGGCGGCCAGGACGCGCCAGATGGCAGCGCCGGCCACTGGCGGGGCCGACCGCCCCAAAAGAGAGAGAGAAAGGAGAAGGGAGAAAGGGGTGGAGTAGATAGTGGAGATGATGGTTTTGGGTGGTAGTGGAGAAATTAAAGGAGATTGGAGGCAGAGGAGTAGGCTGTTAGGAGGGTGAGTTGGAGTGGAGAAGGTGGTGGTGGTGTTGATTTGAGGAATTTTTGAAGGTGATGGTTGTGGTTGAAGGAGGAAGAAGATGGAGATGGTGTTGTTGATGTGGTGTTGGAGATAAAGGAGAGGAAGAAGATGGAGAAGAGATGACCAGAGTTGGGGGTCTTCTCTCACCGGTGACGGTGGCGGAGCCGCCGAGAGGGGCCGCTTGGGCGCCGCCAAATAGAGAAGAAGAAGAAGAGAAAAAGAAAAAAAGATGGAAAATGAAAAGAAAAAGAAAAAGAAAAAGAAAAAGAGAGAGTGAATGGGGGATGTGATGGATGGGAGAGGGAATTAATGAAGGGGGATTGGCGGTTGGTGGAGTCGGTGGGAAAAGCAAAAAGAAAAAGAAAGAAAGATAGAAAGAAAGAAAGAAAAGGAAAGATTCTAAAAAATATAATATTATAATAAAGTCGGGAAATATCGACTGTTCCAGAAAAATCCCCAAAAATACTCAG
Organism: Agave tequilana; assembly: GCA_038442645.1. Classification (NCBI taxonomy): domain Eukaryota; kingdom Viridiplantae; phylum Streptophyta; class Magnoliopsida; order Asparagales; family Asparagaceae; genus Agave; species Agave tequilana. The sequence continues at coordinate 1,716 of JAVJIF010029215.1, read as the reverse complement.
AGGTACAAAACATCGTCCTGAGAAATAATACGAATTCAGTTTTCAAAAAAAATTCCATTTTCAAATTAAAATTCCTAAAGTCAACCGTCGATACGGTCTACACCGTTCGGTTGGATTTTGATAAATTCTAAAAAACTCAGAAAATGCATTAAAGGAGAAAATATGATTTTGAGAAGCAATGTGAAAGCGAAATTCATAAATTTAATTCCGATTGTAAACTAAAAATCCTGAAATCAACCAGCGATACTGGCTGACCCCAAATCAGGTGGAATTTTGATAAATTCAGAAAAATCTTAGAAAAAGTATTTAGATAGAAAATGCGAATTAAAAAATAATGTGAAAGCTGTTTCTAGAAATTCAACTATGTTTTAAAATTAAAAATCTTAGAACCAGTCAGCGGCACTGGTCGACACCGGTTAAAGATTTTAATTTAATTCAGAAAAATTTCAGAAAATCATGAAAAATATAGAATATTGGAAAATGTTGTTTGAAATTAAAATTGGTCAAATCTGAATACCAAAAAGACCAAATCGTGCAATACACTAGGATCGGGTCCTTAGTTCCGACTAAGGCTGACTCTGAGTCCACGAATTCGGATCCAAAGCAAAACATCATATAAATAATTCATAATACAAAATAAATATAGGAAGTAAATCAAAAAATATGATCAAAAAATCTGAATACGTAACTAAGTACATATTCGGGAGCGGGTTTACATTCCATCCACCTTACAAAAATTGCGTCTTCGCAATTTCGATAAGGGGTAAAATGAACACAAAAGGGACAGGATGGGAATTATACCAATCAAGATATGAATAACTAAGGTAAGTCTCCCAAGTCGACTGAAGATGATCAAAATATGATATCATCTGCCCTTCCTGCTGTATAAATCTTCGAACGATGTCGAATAATACTAACCTGATAACACTACTTTGTAATAGAATTCTAGCTGTAATGCATACTTAATATCACTCCGAGAATGAGCCAGAATACCAAAGATAAAGAAACCTTGATAATACTGAGCATAAATAAAGAAAACAGATAGTTAAGAATTCTGAAGACCAGGGATCGATCATTCGAAGGATATAACCAAGAATATAGAGTAACAGTAGAGAAACCGAATACCGACTTCTGAAAGATAACTCGATTGCAGATCAATTCTGAGAATACTCGAACTTCATAGAGTGGTCAAAAGATAGAATACTCCAGTACTCTGCCACTACATCTCCAGTCTATTCAATCTTAAGTGGTATAAAGGCTACGAAAAACCAAAACAGTGAAAAGATGGAAGGGGTTAGGAACCAAAGGAAGGATGGTCAAGAAAGAATAGATGACTCTGTACTTGTAGTTGGACTGTATAACCGGGATCCATGCAATCCAATTGCAAATTTCTTTATTATTAATTTGCCATCTAGACGTACTGAGGATGTAAGAGCCTAGGCTTTGATACCATCCTGTAACATCCCGATCCCGCGGGTATAGAGATATTACTGTGACGTATATACGCAGGTAAGAAATAACCTCACGTATATATGCTAAGCATCAATACAAGTAAGAATCGGAGTTCAGAAATACGTGGTGCATTATACATTCTAACATATGAGTACAATTACAAAGTTATCACCAAATGTGACACAATATTATAAGAATATTACATCACCGATAGGCGCCAATGCGAGAGTACAAGAGATGAACAAGTATGAACAGTACAAATGA